>PNEQ01044113.1:0-54950 GCA_003012365.1 Medauroidea extradentata
CAGGAAGGGATACTCCCTCACAGCCTCTATCAACATTTCGTCCGTACTCATCGCTCACAGAACAAAGGCACACTACAACAAAACACTGGCGATGTGACTTCACTGATAGTTGAATGTCGACTGGAAAAATGACGGACCGGCTATCCGGCAAGAATGCCCCAAACAGCAATGGTGGCCGACGGTGACTGACGGACACGGTTGTGGCCGGTGACGGACGGGTATAGTGGGTTGCCGTTCGTTTAAAACAATGCAAAGCAATGTTGCCGGTACGCAACGGTGACGGTCGGTGCCGGACGGCGCCTGACGGTGACGGCACAGTGGGTTACCTGCTTAAGCGGCACAGCACGGCACTGCACGGCAAGCAGAACGGCAGTGACGTCATGGTCACGTGGGCCAATCAGATAGCCAGAATCACACCAGCACCGTACGGCACTGCACTGCACGGCAGTTAAAAGTTCATTGTGGCAGGGGCTTAAGTATTTATTAGAAATGTAAAAATAAAGACTTGCTGTCGAGCAGACTTTGATCCTGCGAGAAACATCGTTGTGTGCGAACATGTCGATAACATTGAAGTAACGTACATAACAAGCTGCTTGTTAACTTGAGAGAGAACAGCGACCTCTACACAGGTTCTTGGCAGACGTACATAACGGCCACATTCATGATCTCTAACCTCTGCAGTGAGATGATATCTTTATACGCCATTCTATCATGTCTGACCACCTGCACAGGCTGGCGAGCTGTGAGCAGAGAGCTGCGGCCTGTACAAGTTTGTTACAGTGTTGCCAGGTTGAGGGACTAATACCGTCGTGCAGGGTTTATTTGTGATATGAACTGATTGTAGAGGTTTTGGGGAGATGTAGACTTTTATTACTTGTCACTTTCCTGCATATAATGCACTTTTGATGCGAAATGTTCATCGGTGTAGTTAGCACATATGTTTGTAAGAGGCGTGGACACCTCTGCTGTGTTGGTTTAGTTATTTTCTTTGACATGTTTTGTCGTTGGTCGGCGGGTTTTCTCGAGGATCTCCCGTTTCCCCCGCCCTATCATTCCGGCGCTGCTCCAAACTTACCTCACGCCACCCCTCACCCTCGCTGAAGATCTCGATGTTAAGCGCTGACTATAATCTCTCACTCACTCATTTGGCATGATTTGTGTTGGATATTGGGTTAGTATAATTAGGTAGTAAGTATGTCTTACTGCAGTAGTATTGGGATGTTGATGTTTACATTCTGCGTGGAATAATAACGTGCGATACGTAAGCAGTTGGAATTTTTTAAAGCTGAAAGGGATTTTCGAAGTAGACTGCAGGGGTTTTTGCTTTAGGAAATCTGGAAACACTGGTTTATTTAGAAAACTGTATAAGGTTCGCTATCAGTCGCCACATATAAATTTTTAAAAGCATTTTTTTGAAATTCTGCGATTATACAGCTACTTTGCGCCGCAATATAGATATCAGGATTGCGCTATTAACGCATAGTTATGCCGCAATCGTTGCGGCAAATCACCAATAATAGAGACCTGAAAAATTCGCGTTTTCATTTGTGCACAAGCTAGAATTACAACAATTGTATGTTTGTGTCACTTTCGCAATTGGCCTTTGACTTATTCTCATGGACGTCTCTGAGGCAATAATAAATATTGAAACTAATACAGACAACTTTAAGGCCTTGTTACCGAGTTTTGCAGTGATTTATAATACATTTTTTATTGCTACCTAATACTCATATCAAAATTTTGCTCCACAGTTTTGACACTTATGTGTTATAATTTGTTGCTGAATTTTTTTGTAGGAACGTACTGAACGGTTTTTTAAATTTCGTCACCCAAAGTACCACGTTGATTGTCGTGAAAATAAGCAAAAATGAAGCAGAATATTATTTATGACGAATGGTACATTATTTTTAAAAACTCATCCACAGTATTGTGCATCGTGTGACTGAACATTGACTCAAATTTTTTCAAAGCTTTTGGTTAAAAAATATTTGAGTTATGGTCACCAGTCTGAAAAAAACTCAGGAACAAGCATCTGCTGTCTACTTAGATGTTCTTGCAGGCTAGCCTGAATGTCAGCGAACCCGCGAATTTTTCCAGTCTCTACGAATATAAAATAAATGTGTCGATGTACGTTAACACTTCAACTGTGAGACTTGTATTGTAGCGTGAATTAAATCCTATATTTTTGTGGTATAATCGAATGTTTTACACTTTCCTCCTTAGAATTTCAAGAAATTGAAAGTTAAAATAATCCAATATGGAGGGTGAAGCCGATTCTTAAGGACAGCATTCAAAGGACATACGTGCACACGTATCCATTTCTAGCGGCACCAGATTTTCAGGGAAATATTTTTGTATGGGCTGTTCAGAATAAAGTGAGCACTCACAAAAGCCCTGCTAATTTATATTTTCAGCCAATTCGTATCTTTCCGCGCGTAACGGCTAACGACTGGAAATATCTAACCTTTCTGGACACATCACTTGATGTTTGCACTGAAAGATATACTATGCAGTCAGTAGGTACCTATATGATTTGATTTTTAAAAAGTCTGTTAATTATATAAAATGTAAATATGTCTATTTCAGTTGATTTTTGTTCTGTATTGTTGTATTTAAATAGGAAAACACGCCGAACTACATTCAGCAAATCGCTGTGAACCATACAAGTTGTAAGGTAACTATTATCGATGTTGACTTATATGCAGTAACTGCTGGTGATGTTTTACAAAGGTTAAATCTTCAGTGCTCACTTTATCATGAACGACCTATATCAGCTTGTTTCTATGCCGTCTGCAACTCTTTGATTCATGGCCAAGAGCACAGAATATGTAGGAATACAGAAGTGAAATAGCCGGTAGGACGGCGAACTCAGCCACACACGATAGAAAAATGACGTCACTGGCCAGCAACATTGTGAAAACGCCTGCAGCCAATCAGTGTAAGGTGGCTGTCTTACTAGTCAGCAGCCAGGCCAATAGGAAACATGTAGTAACATACAGGAACCAAACATACACGGAGCTGATATCAACAACCTCGGTCAGCCAATAAGAGGCGAAGTTCGCCAATTATCAAATGAACCGGTACGTTATTTCACGTCTGTATTACTGCTTAGACTTTGCCAGTGGGTTTGATGTTTTCCTCTCGCAAGTATTGAGGCTCTATCCGCAAATGACAGTCGGGTGCTGTCGCAGTAAGCTTTATTCTGGTTGGCACATTCAGATGAGATTCATCTCTACACAAAGACAATCAGTAGGGACCCCTGATTTTCGCGAAAAGAATTTTGCGTCACTTTGTTTCAGTGACTTACGTATACACATCTGAAGTTCTGCTTCATAAAAAGTGATTGGTCGTCTTAGCTCTGACGTGTCTTGGTGTTTTACTGGCAAATCACAGACTTGTGAAGTTATAGTAACGTTATTGTGATTGGCAAAGTCAAATGAGAGACATCACTTCACAAAGACACGCTGCCAATAAACATGAAGCAGAACTGCACATGTGCACATAAGTCACTGAAACAAAGTGGGGCAAAATTCTTTTCGCGAAAATCAGGGGGCCCTAACAATCAGCCAATAACCATGAAGTCAGAGACATAAAACCTGTGTCAGCCAATGAGCAGCTACTGTATACTTGAGTACATATATATTCTAGGAGGCTAGCCTACAGGTAAGTGAAGCCGTGAATTTTCCCCATCTTTACTGTATAGTCTGCGGTCTAGACTGACCAAGGTGTGAGGCAGTGTGCATAGATACAGGAGTGAGGCACTAGAACACTGCGTGTGTGCGCCTACTTCAAGGCAACCTGTACAACACGTGTGATCGCACAGCATTGCTCCACAGGCGCTGTACACCCCAGATTGTTATACTAATTATTACAGCCACGATTTTATGGCGAAACATTTTTTCAACATTTGGTTTCAGTTTGTTACGTGCTCATCTGCAGCTCTGCTACATTGTCTCTGATTGGATGATTTTACTCTCACTTGCCTTGCCAATTACAGACGTTCGGCGTCTCAATAATCTTATTCTGATTGGCTCAGCAAAATAAGAAACGTGTCTGAACAAAGACACGCTGCCAATAACCATGAAGTACAGCTAACAATGTGCAAGTGAAACACTGAAAAAAAGTGGGGCAAAATATTTTCGCGACAAAATCGTGACCCAAGTAATTATAAAAAATTATACTTTCGTGGACATATGTAGTGTAAAAGACTTTTGTGTAACAACTTTGGACATTAAGTTTAAGAACATTATACTGTGTCTGTGTATGTATATGCATACATACATAACATCAATACATATATTTGACATATATGTCTTATCTGTAATGTATGCGTTCCCCGTTCAACCAATTGTGGTACGACTTTAGGGAGGCGTGCGTGATGCGCCCGCGAAGGTTTTTGATAAGAAATCTATTTATATGTAAAGGGGGGGAGTAGGGAGGCAGAACGGGGTACCCAAAAATTTAGTGAAATTTGTTTCTTAAACTGTTATTAATGACTGTTGCCATCATTTTGCATCACTTAAAATTTTCAAATAAAACATATTTTCAGATATTTTTTTAAGAAAATTAAACAAAAATATATTACAATGTGTTACTTTTGTTATTAATGTTAATATTATTGCTTACAGGAAATTTGGTGTGCCGAAAATTTGCTTTTTATTAAATATTGGAAAATTTGTTTTTAGTTTAAAAAAAAATAGTTTTTTAAAAATGTTATAAGACTATAGAAGTAGATATTCATAAGAATTACTGAAGATACATTTGTGTAAATAGACTGAACTTTTGTACTACTCAAACAGGCATTAATTGAAAACCACACGAACGAAATGGCAGGCAATATCTAGTTCTATATATACATACATATTCGTCATATTATTTATGAATTAACGCAACCCGTCTAAAAGTGAAACACAAATATGATACACCTCTGTAGGCCATTCACATTGAAGTGAAGAATTTTGAGTATCTCCCACGAGTTATCAATGGGAACCCCTGATTTTAGCGAAAATGTTTTTGCATTACGTTGTTTCATTGCATTGCGTGCTCGCCTGCAGCTCTGCTTTGTGATCAGTGATTGGATGTTTTCAACTCACAGAGTCTTGGGGTTCCACCCACCAATCACAGACTGTGGTGTCGCAGTAACCATATTCTGATTGGCGCTGTCAAGTAAGACACGCTGCCAACAACCACAAACCAAACCTGAAGATGTGCACATAAGGAATTGTAACACATTTATCCACAAATATTTGTGTGGATATCAGAAATGCCTAGTTACTAGGGTCGATGCATTAAGGCCCGTATCTATAGACCTCTTTCGAATGACAACCAACTGCTCACCAATGCTTTCTCTATGGAGATAGCAGTTGGTTGTCATTCAAAAGAGGTTTATAATATCGGCCCTAAGTGTACATATGCAACTCTGCTCCACTATTATAAGCAGCTTGTCTTTGTACCAAGTCGTCTCTCATCAGACTTTGCCAATCATAGTAAAGTTTTTACGAGGCTAAACGTCTGTTATTTATGGTAGAATCTCAAGACACGTGAAGCTCCAAACATACAATCACTGACCTTGAAACACAGCTGCAGATGTGGACATCAACCAATGAAACAAAGTGCGGCAGAAATATTCTCACCAGGAACCATCAACTCTACTAGTTATCAGCCATCACTGATTCACAAAAGTTGTTGTATTCTTAATCTTGTTCTACGTGTGTTTGTTAATTATACATGTCTTCATGTTGTTCTCTATTTGACACAAATATAAAATAGGAATAGAAACGAATATTTAGCTGATCCATTTTAAGTGCTGACAGTGAATTGCTCATACATATTTGTTTCGCCACTAGAAAATGTTTGTGGTAAGCTCAACTGTGTACGCATAATGAATGAATGCCTGACGTGTATCCTTCAGTCTGCATGTAATAAGTTAACAGCGCAGTGAAAGTGGCTGTTATTTATTACTTGCAAGCTCTGCTAGTATCTATAGTTACTTACCGCGACACGAGTAGGCGTTACTGATTGGGAGGTCGTCTACCAGTCGCTCCACTTATAAGCGGCGTTGCCACGTCTACAGTGACTCACGTACTTCAGTTTCCAGGAAAAATTCGTGGGTTCACTGACCTGTAAGGCTAGCCTCCTAGGACATATGTTAACTGGAACATACAGTAGCCGCTCATTGGCTGCTCGCTGACCTAGTGGTACCACATGATTGGTTGTACACCTAGTTGTATTTTTAGTGTTGCCTCAGTGCCTTCCATGATGTGCCAAGTAAGCAAAAGGCCAATTGAAAACGTGACACGGACTTACAATTGTTTCAAATCTATTTTGCACCCAAAAGAAAACGCAAAATTTTCCTTTCCCTAGTTAACAAGTGTATGTTTTTTGTTTTCGCAACATTTCTACCCGTATCATATACTGCGGTTTTTTTTTCCTTCACAGTTGGCCCACCACGCTCGGTACAATAGTGTACTGCTTAGAACGTTTTTCCTGCTATCGTCAACAATGGCACATTCAATTCTTTGAACGCGCCGCAAGTACCGTGCGCATCAACTTATTTTATGTATAGGTAAACAGTTTTAAATTGATTACTCCGTAATTAAATGCCTCGGAGTCTGATGATGGGGTGGAGACAAGTTTAGTAGAGAACAACAGTAGCTGACGACCAGCGGCAGAGTGTGCTGGCCAATTGTTTCTTCCTCCTAGCGTCATATGCTGAAGGATGTGTAGGTCACGCCCGGTGTTGTAGTCTGATGTCTGTGGTGGAATGTAAATGCTTGGCGTGTATGTGTTGTAAAGTGGTGTGTGTTGTGTTGCAGGCAAGCCCGGCACCCCGAGGGTCGTTGGAGCCCTCGCGGGAGACGGGGAGGGCCACCTAGTGCCTCTGGCAGTACGGCGAGAGAGACCTACCCGGCTGTCTCGACGTGAACTAGCTCGTGAGGCTGAGCGAGTACTACAGCAGGCAGACAGCGTCCAGTGTACCAGCTCTCCTCTTCCCGACATCAACCATCGAGCCAAGTACAGCACACTCCCGCCTCTACGTAGTCGTCGCCATCCACGCCGACCCCGCCTGCCCGCCGGCTCGCCATCCTCCTCCCCCGAGCCTGGCAAGCGCAGGGGCCTCGTCGCCTCGCTCTTCTCGTCTCTGGAGCGCTCGCGCACCAAGCCCCGCGCCGACCTCAAGAAGACCAGCTCCACCAGCCTTAGTGACCTCCTGCAGACATCGTCGTCGTCGCCCGAGCGAGCCGGTGACACCGCCACACGCGGCACCAAGCTCGCCAGGAGCGCCAGCGACTCTCGCAAGGCTCCCCGGGGGCGGGCGTCTCTCGACGTGCCCGACTTCTCGTCCCTGAGTAGGGCCACCGCGAGGAAGAGCAGGAGCAAGTTCGGCAACAACACCGACAACTTGGACAGGTCGCCGTCCCCACCTCCGCGGCGCAACAGGAAGAACGTCCTGAAGAAGAGCCACAGCGACTCCGAGTCCCCGACCCACTTCGTCATCCCCGAACACGTGCAGGCGGATGTCGGTGGGAAGAAGTCGCAATTATCTCCTATAATCGAGGCGTCTCCTCATGACGACTACTTCGAGGACTCGGCCGGGCGCGCGGAGCTGAAGAACCAGGACGACGAGATGCACAGCAGCCAGATGACGGCGCGGCCGCCGCTGACGAGGGGCAAGACGGTGGACGTGATGGTGAAGCGGCTGAGTCAGGACGCGACCCTGAGTCGCGCTCCCCCCAGGCGGTTCAACTCGCCGGCCGGTTTGGTCGCCCCTGGCGAGGAGCGCCAACACAACAACAACATGCCTTTCTCGTACACGCGGCCCACACAGGGGACGCCGACGCGAGGCCGCGCGGCGCCCACGGCCGAGGGGGGGCAGGTTATCTACGCGGAGGTCGTCGTCGGCGGAGGCGGGAGTGCCAAGCAGACAGTGCACACCCAGATCCCGGTCGGTAAGCATCAGCTCGCTGGCGGCAACACCAACCACGACAGCGTGTCCGACGAAGACGAGGGCTTGGGTCTCAGCATGGACGGCTTCAGGCGCGGCTCCGCCGACTTCTTGGACGTGGACGCGCGGACGTCCAGCAAGAAGGGCTTCGACTCTTTCGACCGCGACTACTCGCCCAAAGTAAACGGCTACAGAAGCCAGGTACGGGAATTTATCAACAACGAGAAGGACGACAACAAGATGCGCAGCACGTCGAGGGTAGTGTCGGACATGAGAGTGGATTACGGCAGCAAGGGTCTGGGCAGCAGCGTCTTCAAGAAGGAGTACGTGGTGCAAGAATCCAGCAGTTACGACAGCGGCAACTACATCCTAGACCCTCCTGGGAGAGGAAGAGCGGACGGGATGGACTCGTGGAAGAAAGAAGCTTTGCTGGAAACAAACAGGTACGAGAATGAATATAACAGAATGAGGGAAAACGACAGAAAAACGCCAGCGTCCAATAATTTCTCGGGAAGTTATTCAAAAAGTGACAACTACGAAAAGGAATACAGTTTCAATACGAAGTATGTTAAGAACGAGGACGACAACGACGTCGCTTACAGAAGCGATCGACTGAAGAAGGATCCTTTGATCGAGCCTCACATTATCGACAGGAGTGACCTAAGCTCCCGCAGGAATAGACTTGAGTCCAGAATAGAGAGTCACAGGAAAGACAGACTGTTGAACTCCAAGTTCCAGCAGAAAGAGAAACGAGATATTTTGTTGGAGCCTAAAGTTAATGAAAATAATATAAAGTACCTATCTGACCACAAGAATAACACAGACACCACATTCAGTAATCGACGCGAATTCTTAAACTCCCAAATCGATTTCGATAGTGGCCGAATAAGAAATGATAAAAAATATGAAAGTGAAAAATTTGTAAGGAATAATGATAAAAAATATGAAACTGAAAATATTGCAAGGACCAATTTCTACAATGAGTCACTGACAGAAGTAGACGGTCATGGGAAGAAGGACTTGTTTGCCGACTCCGGCATTGAGATGGACTACAGAAAGGACTCATCCGCGACAGTGGTCAACAAGTACAACGAGACGCCACGTGCTAGAAGTCGTAACAACGAGTCGCCGACAAAAATAACCGTCAACAAATGGCAGTCCTCTAACGTGACGAGAGTGGACTTGAACGGGCATTCTAACGACAGGCTGACAGACGACGAAGATATAGACCCTCGTCCGTACAAGCCCAGCACGACTAAGCATTCCAGCTACACGAAAGAGATGACCACCGATTCTTTCGTATCAGCGCGCCTCGTGAAAGAGCAGAAGAAAACCACCGAGGCAATTCCGTCGTCAACAGTTCTCATTCGGCATTTCGCTCCTGGCAGAGGAAGTCCAGAACATCCGCAAGAGCGCAGACATAAGTACGACGACGTGGAACAGCGCGAAGAAAGCCCGGAAAGAGACTGGAAGACAGAGAAACGCTCCAGGAGAATAGACGAGCAGCAGGTGAAGAGACGTGAGGAGGAAGAGGAGGAGGTTGAGAATAACAAGAGTAAGGACGATGTCCCGAAGAAAGAAGACAAGAAAAAGAAAGAGTCCGAAGTCACGAAAACTATCGATAAGAAAACAGACGTAAAGAAAACGAAGAAGAAGCAAGTAACTGCTATGGACAAGATGAGACAGCTGTTTACTAGGAGCGACACGAAGACTCTGAAGAAGAGCAAGAAGAAAGAAGATAAGGTGAAGATAGACAAGCAGAAGGAGGACGTGCAGGATGAAGTGGAAGAAGATCCACTGACCACCAGGTACTCGGAGTACAAGGGAAGCAACGTGGAGGATACAAGGAACAGCTCGAGGACGTCAAACAGGGGCGAGAGGCGGCTGTCTTCAGATGTCGATGAGCAGCAGGTAGGCCAACTTCATTATAACTGCATGCCATTGCCTGCATGTCTCCTTGTGCTTTAAATAATTACAGTTAATGCTTAAATTGTAGAAGTTCTAAATGGATTGTATAATGTGAACGTGAAGCTCAGGATGTTTGGGATTATGGTGTCGTTGTTTTGAGTTCCTTTTTAGTATTTTCTTTTAGTGTGTTATTTTCCCGACAGGATTTCCGTGTTTACAAACTAAGGATAATAAATTATTTCTTGGATAAATGACTCTTCGCCATGATGGCCTAAATGGCAATGTCCTCGACTTGAGACAGCCACAGAGAGTAACAACACAGCATGGTTAGTGGCTGCTAGCGGTGAAGTAGTATCTATTCTTGCGGACAGATGGTAGGATGTTACCTTGACCGCGATTTATGTGCACACAATCACGACATTACCATTACCGTATACTTTCACTTAACAAGCAGCTGGGATGTTGTGTGTTAGAAAGTCTAAACGCAGGACTGAATTGTTTGACCTAGGCGTAGAACTTTGCGTTGTATTTTTCTTTGAAATTTAATTTTATAGTATTCGTTCAAAAATAAAGTCAGGGCTAACGACTTACATACACACGAAATTTCTATTTTCTTTTTCAAAAGATTACGCATGAGTCAGTGTACTGCATTGTTTTATTTTCGTTTGTTAACTACTTAAACTTTTAATACACTCACATTTGTAGCAAGAACATAGATTCTACATTTCCGACAGAATGTTCTCAAAGTAGGCCCTACATGACATTTAAAAAATTGTGTATGCAGGATTTATTAATGTTGGCCATTATACATACTGCACGTATATCGCTCAGTATGTAACAGCTCCTATCTTTATTGTGAATTAATCCGTTACGGATTTCATAAAATCTTGTTTACTTTTGTCTCTTTCACGCACCGGGATTTATGCATGAAGAAGTTACGTAAATGTGTCTTCTTTAGTTCTAATCAGCGAAAATTGCCACACTCATTTCGCTAATTCTATTCTACGGAATGAATCCAAGGAGAATCTATCTGTCGTCTTTAGTACTGAAGATGTTAGGAGATTGCTGATTTTGTCTGACAGTTCTTACGTAGTTCTTATAGCTTATGTCACACACATTCATTTTTTTTTTAATTTTACGTTTATGTGTATGTACTTGCAATTATCAAGGCGTCTATTAAAATTCACATCAACATTTTTTCTTAAAAGGAAATTATTATGTTACCAGTCTGAGCAGCTAATGCATCGTAAATAAACATTATTCACTAATTTGAAGAAACTATAGAATTACTTCTCGTCATACACTGCGAATGTAATTGTTTTGTTTGGTTCCTTTTTAAATACTGTTTGCAGCTAAGGACATCTTCTATATTAAAATATTCTCTTGACAGCAGCCAGTATACATTTAGCTAGTTTAGTAATAGAGCAAACGCAAAAGTTGTAGGATAAGATAAATGCCACATAATTTGTGAAACTATCTCTAAACCGCCCATCTTTATGTATCTTTCTTTTTCAAATCAGATGCGGTGGAGCGATTATGGATCAATGAGGGATGATGGCCGCAATGGTGTGCGAATCAAATGTCTTTTCGTTGCTGTATTCAAAGGCAATTAACTGGTGATATTTATCATATCTCTTTTGCTATAAGCTAATGCCACGTACTTTTATTGTTAGAACAGTGTGTATTGTATTCATTGCTGCTGCGTGTCTGTGTTTTGCTTGTATACAGACGATATAGCGTATTACACGAACAAGTGCACTGGTCTGGTAACTGGGGAACCTAATTTCAGAAACTGCATCCATATCCCGTGCATGATCTGACCTGACTTTCTATTAATGTGTGTGGGTGTAGCTGAGTCGATGTTGGCAGCACTTATAACTCTAAGGCCTGATTCACAATGCGCAGTCACCAGTCGACTGCCGACAGCCGACTGCTGGCAGTTGGCATTCGGCAGTCGAATACAATTCACAATGTGCAGTCCAGCAGTCATTATGTCTTTTGAATTATTTTTAAAAACTGCTATTTAATAATCGGCCATGTTTTGAACATATTGTTTTAAATTTGTAAAATTGCTTAGTTTGATTTTAGAACCATATAAAATTCTTAAAACAATATTTGTTTACATCACGTGATTACGAGAGTAACGCCTGATTGGTTGGAATTTTTCGGCATTTCAGCAGTCAGAGATAAAGTTCGCCATCTCCGACTGCTGAACTGCGGACTGCACATTGTGAATACACACATCTTAATGTACATATTAATTTCTGACAGCCAACAGCGGACTGCCGACTGCGCATTGTGAATCGGGCCTAACGACCAACTGATGATAGCTCAACGCAGATAATTTTACACTTATTGCAGTGTTGTCAATCCCAGATTTTAAAATCCGCCAAGCCACGCTTTAGCCCAGCCGAATAAAGAAAACATGTCCGGAATTCCGACAACATTGGTTTAAAATGAAGTTTGAAATATAATCGGGCGCAACATTGTTAACTTGAAAACAATATTGTAATATTATCATTATAGAGTTAAAGACAGGGAAATTGTGTGAGGTCAGTGACCTACAGACTATAATATAGTCTTAATATCTAAAGTATTCCTAACCCTGAGCTACTTGTGAATTTGTGACCCACTGAGAAACTCGTTTCATTTGAGAGCTAATGCCAGGATATTCGACCTTAGTTTTTAAGTGTGGTCCAACTGAAAACTTTTCAGCAATGTATATGGGTTTGAAATATATACTGTGCTACAGTTTACTCACCTATTTTTTGTCCGAGTGATAACGGTAGTACAATTACCTTTTTTTAAACACTAGTCCAGTGACAAATTTATAACAGTTTATGAACTTTAGAAAGTAATAAATCTTAATATTTTAAAACTTTCAAATACTGTTGCAAAATTTCCTATGGCTTCTCAAATGAGTATTTTCCCCCTCAGACCCGTATCCAGTGTTTGTGTTTTGGTGGTGGGGGGAGCCCAGGATTGTTATGTAACACCGATCACTCCAATAAAGCGGAGGGAGGGGTCGGGGGCGTCCTGGGGTGCTCCACCGGGAAAATTTGTATTTTCAAGACGCAAAATAATGCTAAATGCATCTATCACAAATAGCAGGAGGCTGAAAGCCAATAACAAACAAATACCAACAATCCTGTGCGGAGGTTTTTCCCAACTTTCTGAACAAAATTTTTCCCCCAACAACGTGTTTCTGAGAAGTTATTTCTGACGTCGTAGTGTCGTGCATTTAATTGCGGCGGAAGAAATGACGCTTAGCGAATATGACGTTTTGGAATGGTGTTTGCTTATAAAATTGGCAAATATCATTAACCAGGACTGCTGTTTTGAAGTTTTTCGAAATCGACTTTAATAAACTTATATAATTTAATTGTCGCTTACAGCGTTTATTTATGTACCACGGGCCCTTAAGAGTTACTGGACTGTAGCTTTCTGTTCACGTTTGAGACACGGAAACGGGGAAGGCGATAAGTCGAATATAACATGTCCGTCAAACGCCTCATCGCCTCTAGGCGCGAAGGACTAAACTAGCGAGCAGTGTTTTCCTAGAATGTGTTTTTCAATGGGACTTCAAACGATGAGCCTGTTGTTTTATTTGTGGAAAGTTTCTGGTAATGTTCAATGCAGGTTTGTATATCTTAGTTTTACGATTATGATTGATATTTTCTCAGCTACAGCTACGTGAAAAAGTCATTTTAGCACTTTTGAGAGTTAGGGAATCATGTTTTTAATAAGCGGACGACATTTTTTACTAATCATAATGCCACAGTTTGAAGTTTGCCTTCTTTTCGCAGATAAACGCATTGGAAATATTTTTAATAGTTACACAGGAAAAAATATTTTCCGTATCACGCTACAGTACTGCTCACTCTTAAGCAATTTCCATTAGGTGAAGGGGGTCTGACCCCCCCCCCCCCTTTTTTTTCTCACTCTCTGGCTATGTCCCTGCTCCCCCAAATGTTTTTAAATTCGAGCAAGTTGGTCGTAAAATCCGCTAGGCAAGGCAGGCGTGTAGATAATGGACTAGGCTAGAGGCGGGACAGGTATAATTGCAGTGTTTGAGGGGGGAGGGGAGGGGACATGTCAGCTGAGGACCGGTGTAGCTAGCTGTGCCGTGCTGTGAGTCAGAGGTTCGATGCTGCCTTGGCCTGGTCGCCATATATGGCCGGCCGACTACCTCCACCACGTGGTCAGGGCCGCTACAGGTGTGGGTCTCCTACTTCCCCTACATATCCCCTCCACTACTTAACCCACTCCTCCCTTACAGACTTTGCCTTAGCCCGCCGCGGTCACGCGGACTGCTGCACTAAAGAGGCTTACGCAATTAAATCGTGAGAACTAAAACAGCACTAAAGCAATTTTTTCTAGCTGGCGAAAAGGTATGGCTTTCCTGCTTTTTTTTAGGAATAAAAATCTAAGCACAGATATTTTTTATAAGTACATAGGCTAGTACAATACACCTTTATATTACGTCTTGCATGATAAGTAGAGATGATGATGGTTTATCGCGGAAAAACTTGACTGTTTGCTGGGTTTCAACGCATGTTCAGCTTACCAGAAGATTACTGGCTCTCGCTTGTAAGTAGAGCTCTCGCCCTATTTAACTGAGCCAGTAATAATCCCACTATTGTAATATTTGATGTATCTTATTGTTCTGCAGACAGCTGTGTTGTGTCATACGTATATCAATCATATTCGTCGCAAGAAACTACAGAGTTTTCAAGGGTACGATGGCGCAAAAATTTTTTGCTGTATGCAATTATCTCTAATTATAAGGTCCCCGCTGAATGCCTCATATAGAAGCGAGTGCTTGTAGTCCTTGGACGCTCTAAATACACTCAACTCAGGCGGTCGCCTTAACATCGGCCTGTGTAATTCAGAGTACAACCGCAGGAAGAGTTGCTAGATCTCTACAACTGGTGCACCCACAGACTTTCTCTCGTGGTTTCCAAGACTAGGCGCTTTTCTGACTAGGCTCAGTTTTCACTCACTCGGTTTCTATTTTCACCGCTAAGGGGCTTATATCGCTGTCAGATACGACAGCACACTACACTAACAGTCAAGTATAAAGGCGGATTCACAACCACGCTTAACGTACGTACGAACACAAGCACGTACGTTTAATTTAGAGATTGGATTCACAACAATATTTTATCTAGTCATGCGTGGAAATTGTTTACGTCATAGTAAAATATCGGTAATAAACGATCGTACTTATTTTTATTTTTTAAAAATAGAATTATATAATTTATGACAACAAGATAAATTATTTCTCAGTATAAAGTAATACTTAGTTGAGTTTGTACATGCTGCATTTACAACCACGTTAGTACGAAGTAGAAAGTTGATAAACTCTATTGCGTACTTTCGTACACTACGCGAGTATGTTAATGCTAGCATGCACACTCAGTGTTTCTACTTTTACACGTATGTAAACGTACAACTGTACAAAACTAGTCAACACACTTACAAATCTCTGACACTCAAAAATCTGACACATTTTATTTGGATATAAATTTAAGTAACACCTTCTCAAATATGTGCTCGCATAGGTCTGGAAAATAGTAATCAGTTTTGATGAGTTTTAATTGAATTGTTTTCAATATTTTCTGGGCCTTTCTTTCTCTTCCCCTCTTCCTTCATCCCTTCCTTATTCCTCTTTCTTCGTACACGCAGACGAAACGTATACTTTCCTGAACCATCACCGTTATTGCAGTTCTGTGCATTGATCATTCACGACAAAGTGATGACTTATAAATCCCTACTTATTTCTTTGCTTCCAGTCAATTTCTGTTTTTCTGCCGCTTGTTAACATAAATATAGCAACTTAACTGATAACTGCGTGGTGTAGATCTCACAGAACCAAACATGTAATGTCCAAGGTACAAATGGAATAATTGCTTTTCTTAATATGATATCTTGCAAAAGTGCTTTATTTACCGTGAGCAACCTATAGTTCCGAACAAGGGCGAACACATTTTTACAGTACATAATTGAGACAAATCCTTACATTGCGCATTGACAGTGATGTAGAATGATAACGTGTTCTACTGCAAACAAGTTCGCTAAAATTTATCGTATTATCTTTATATATTAAACAAACAAGTTTCAGTGTTAATAAAAAAGACTGCTGAAATGTTTAAAATGTTTTGAGTCCATAAAATGACTAAGAACGACGTTTTCAAACTGTTGTATCTAGAAAATTGCAACGTGGTTTATAAAACAGGAGCAGAGAAGCTTACGTTTAACTTAATGTCACACTTTCAATAATTAACACTGTATGGTCAGCATTGAAAAAAATACTATGAAAACACTGCGCGACAATTAAGTAATCCGTACAGGAAGGCAGTAGTATGCAAACACCCACACCGTTCACCCATATCGCTTCTCCTTGCTGTTGTTTCCAGCTGGTACCAAAACATAACCACAGACTAAATACTAATACAGACGTGAAATGACGTGGCGGCTTCCGCCGTGTTGCTGGCCAGCGAAGCCATTTTGCTGGCGTGTGTGACTGAGTTCACCGTTCTACTAGCAATTTTACTTCTGTATTCCTACATATTCTGTGACCTCTCTTAACGACACGTACTAAATACAGCAATTTTCATCGTCATATTTTTACTTTTTATATGTGCACCAGATTTTTTCCCTCGTATTTTAGGCATAAAATGTGGCAAAATTTTACTCTGAAAAAAATTTTATCCCTTATTATTTTTGCGTAATAGCTCATAAAAGTCAAAATTTGCACTTTACATTTCCATGTACGACACTAAAACCAACTGAGAACTAAACTGAAAAAATTCGCAGGGAATAGAAATGCTGCAGGTTACAAGTTCTCCTATGCAAAAATAAAAGTATATCTATTTATTTAAATAAAAATGCTTAAATTTAAAATGCAAATTAGAAAATTTTAACAATTTTTTGAAACTACAATTTTTTTTTTATGTAGGCTATGTCAACTTGTGTACAAAATGGTTTTTAGAGTGACTTTTCTTAGTTTGGTATTTCAGTTGCAAATGCACTGAGAGACAAAATAATTTCATAAGTCAAAATTTGTGTCTCAAATGAGGAAATATGTATGGTACAAATACAAAAATATTACGATGAAAATTGGTGTAGTAGAATCCTTAAGGGCACCGCCTACAACACCTTTCAAATGCGTTGCAGTGTGTTCGTAAATACTTTTTATATACAAAACTATTTCACGTGCTCATTGTGCCAATCTACGAAAAGAAAAAAAAAACGCGCTCCAGGACGAGGAAGGAATATAATTGTTCATTAAAACACTTAAGTTTTCCAACATAGCCAAAAACAAGATTTCAGACTGCCGTACTTCAAATGTACTAACCGGATGTATGCGAAACCCAGATAGAAATGTGCTCTGAACTTTGCTACAGACTGTCCATTAATATAGTTATGTGGTGACCGTTTTAAGTCCCATAGTAAAAATCTATCAGCGGGAATCTTGCACGCTAAATCTGCGCTTGTCTCGTAGCGGTAATGTGGCCTTTGACCCTCGTTTCAAGGTCGCCCTTATATCTCCGTCGCCTCTTAGTCTAAGGCTCAAAACCGCTCGCGGAAGGCGGTGACGTTAAGGGGGTACCCTACTTGCGTTTGAAATGCGCTGCAGTGAATTTCGAGTATTTATTTTTTGACGAAACTACTTAACGCGAATCGCAATGGTTCGTCTTCGAAAAGAACACACACTTCAGTGTATGATGCTATAAGTTTAAAAATTCGGTACGCGAGTTTTAAATATGATTTTTGAGCCTCCCAAAATGGCTAAAAACGGCTTTTACAGACTACCGTATCTCGGAATACACCAACCAGAATCTAAAAACGCACAATTAGAAGCACGCGTTGGACTTCACACTATACTTCCCACAAATAAAATGATATGGTCACCGCTTAAAGTCGCATAGGAAAATGAATACTAGTAAAGCTCTGCGCGCCAGTTGAGTGGCCGGCTGGCGGCGACCTTGCGCTTTATCGATGTTGTGCCTCTCTCACACAAACGCAGTCTATATAGGGAACTGCCTTAAGGCCGCCGTCTACCCGCGTGTGAGAGGCTCAAAAGCGATGGAGCTGTAAGGTCGACCTTGAAGCGCGCATCAAATGCCGCGTCGCCTCAACGAGCCAAGCGCTGAACTAGCGTGCAAGGTTCCCGCCGAACTGTTTTTACAATGGGACTTTCAGCGACAACACTATCATTTTATCTTACGCGACGAAAGGGAAAGAGTCGCTCTACAGGTCTATAATATTCAGAATATCTTGAAAATGATTACTCTTACATAAAAATCAGTGTCAAAAGTCCCGATTCGGTCACTTTCACACTAAAAAAAAATACTTGTTAGGAACGAAAACAGTTAATGGCAAAATTATATACCTGTACTAAGATCCTTAAATGCTTTTCGTAGCCTAACCACGTGACAACACGTTGAATGGTTTTCGAATGAAATCAGGATTGTTAAAGGTCTGCGCGCTCTTCACGATTCTAGTAGACGGCGCCCTTAATGCTGGTGTTGCAGTGTGCCACAGCACATAATGTGCGTTCCTAGTTTTGGCCCAAATGACTCTGACAGAATGTCTCCTGTAAGACTGCGTACAAGCAGCCTCTGCTGTAATTGTAAATGACAACAACTTTCACGCTCCGGCAGAACGTGACTGTGTGAGGTGTACTTGTCGTGGCAGACCTGCC
This sequence comes from Medauroidea extradentata, assembly GCA_003012365.1. NCBI lineage: Eukaryota > Metazoa > Arthropoda > Insecta > Phasmatodea > Phasmatidae > Medauroidea > Medauroidea extradentata. Next base: position 18,564 of record PNEQ01044113.1, read on the forward strand.
CGGAGAACATTAATCTTTGTTGAAATTGTTGAGGTTGACGACGTCTTTCCATTTACAGCTCGTTACTCCAACCTGTCCCTGTTGATTGAACCACCGGCCTTCCTTGCGATGCTTTCAAGACGCCCTGCGCTTGCCACGCCCATCCCGAGTTATAGTTCGTCCAAGGTGAAGTTAGCGCGTTTTAAAGGTTCTGCAACAGAAAACTTAGGAATACAGAAGCGGGATATTAGGTACGCCAGCGAATGCGTCACACACGCCAGCAACATGGCTTCCCTGGCCAGCAACATGGCGGAAACACCTACAGCACAAGGGGTGCAAGACCAATATTCTTGACGGTCTATCTCTATGTATGATCAAAACTGAACTGCGCCATATTGCAGCCCAAAACATGTAATGTCCTATAGCTAGGGACATGCAAAATTCGCGTTATTTTCTGACAGCTGACTAGAATCCAAGTGACTATAGGCTCGTTCGACGTCTCCCACTGGCCGATATTGTCGTGACTTGCCGCGTAGAATACTTACACGGTAGAGAGGCCAATCTCTGTAAAGACGTAACACACGTAAATGACGACACATAAAAGTTCGTGGCCAATTGTAAAGCAGATTATGCTCTGTTATGTATAGGAAAGAGAAGTTTAGTCTGCTACGAAATTATAACGCGAATTTTGCATGTCTCTACCAATAGCTAGAGGCACGAGTATTTCGCGTATTCATCTGGTAGCAGTCTAGACTTCTCAGTCCTATACATGCACTAGCCAAAGGCGAATATCCATTGGCTTCTAACAGTACAAACGTGTAGCACATGATGTCTCCACGACTTGTTTCCTTCTAATCACAGAAGGAGGAGTGAAGTATACTTTATCGACGTTCAACCTGACCTAGAAACAATACGCGAAATAGTCGTGCCTCTACCTATAGCCTACCAAAGTTTTTTTGTTAGAAAAATTAATAACCCACACTCTCGCTAAAGTACACAATTCTCTTCTTCGGCGGCAATATACCAGCGTTCAATTTGGTCATGTAACAAAAGAGCGGCGTATTAGTTTAGTTCTTGTATAATGTATTTACAACATCCAATCACTGTAAGGTGGCTGCACTGCCAGCCGGCAGCCTGGCCAATAGGTAGAGCGACTGATTTATGGTGAAAATAATTATGCAGTAACTTGTTTCAATGTCTGCAGCTCTGCTGTACTATAACGGTCACTAACCACTGACAAGTTTAGAGAAATATGATTATTTTACCGTGAACTGCCTATACGTCAGGTCACTATATCCAGTACTTTCCCCACACCGCATTTGCTTAGTAATGGAGTGTTTTAGAGAGTTATTGAGACGTTTGAAAGGCGGACACGACTTTTATGGCTCTATAAAGTCCAGAGCTCATGGCCGTCGCTATCGTCCGTGGAGAATAACTCGGCAGGCGACGGACAGAAGTGAAAGTAATACACATGAGACTACATTTATCACGCTTTTCAATACAAATACTGCATATAATATTTCCCACCCATGTTCTTCCCCGCGAGGATGTGATGGCCATCGCTGACCATCGAGGCCGCTTTCATTACCGCAGCACAGAATATTTAGGAATGCAGAAGTTAAATGGTTGGTAGGATGGCAAACTCAGTCACACACATTATCAAAATGGCTTTGCTGGCCAGCAACATGGAGGAAACACCTACCGCCTATCAGCATAAGACAACTGCCCTGCTAGCCGGCAGCCAGGCCAATAGGAAACCTGTAGTAACATACAGGAGCCAGACATACACGGGGTTGGTATTAACAACCTCGGACAACCAATAAGCGGTGAAGTTCATCCGTATCAGATGAGCCGTCACGTCATTTCACGTCTATCTTTATTTAGTTTGTGACCGCAGAGTGTTCCCTGGACGAGAGACTGATTCCCTGTCCAAGTTGTCTATACCTTTATAATTAATTAGTAGACGCACAATTTTTTGGGCGAAATGATTTAGGCACCATCTTATGTGCACGTCTGCAGTTCAGTTTCATGATCAGTGATTGGATATTTAACTCTCACTTGTCTTGGGGATCTAATGGCAAATCACAGCAGTATGATGTCACAATAACCTTTATCTGATTAGTGCAGTCAAATGAGGGACGTGTCTGACCAAAGACACGCTGCCAATAACCATGAAGCAGAGCTGCCAATGTGCACGGAAGACACAGAAACAAGTTGGTGCAGAAACACAACATCGTGGCTCTATTAATTAATAATTAGGGACTGGAAAATTTCGCGAATTCAATGATCTGGAGGCTAGAATCCATTGTACTGTCTACTCAAGCCCCGTATATTCGTTCATTGTCTGTTGTTCCACTGAGTAGCAGCTAGTGGACAAATAGTCAGTGCTTGAGTATGCATAGTGTAATGGATTCTAGCCTGCACGTCATTGAATTCGTGAAATTTTCCAGTCCCTATTAATATTGCCTGAAGACGATGGTTAGTCGCGGATATTTCTTGGGCCAACTTAACCTTTGAAACGCTGCAGTTCCTTGCAACATAAATGACTGTATGATAACTGTCCGACACGACATAGCTGTATACAGGCCAGTCACAGGTGTGCACAATTCTCATTGGCTCTATGAAATAGGGCAATGATCTCACGTACATACAACAATAAGTAGCATAAACAAAGCTTCCAACATTCTGAACGTACTTTGAAACCTAGCAATGGTCAAGTTTAACCACAATAAATCACTATCTATAAATTCCGTGTGTTGTTAGGCGTCCTTGATCAGTGAGGTGTAGAAGCTTGTGTTACTTGTAATCCAAACAAGGTAATTGTAAGAGAGAACGATGATAAGGGTATGTTTGTTTAGTTCATGCATAGAAAAGCCAAGACCATAGAAACCAAACTACCACTCGTGAGGCGGAGTAAAGTCACACGCGCCAGTAATATTGCGGAGAGCCAACGACTACAGACGAGCACACCAGTTCGTGGCTCGGCCAATAGGGAATCTCCTTCAGCACACAGCGACCAATTAGACTGAAGGTCTATTTCTTGATCACCTTGCAGCTAATCAGCTACGTCAGATACATCGCAACGCCATTTCGCCTCTGTAAACCTACCTAGTTATTCTGTGGCCCAGCCTCTCAGACTCGTTCAGCCTTTCGTTCAGTTACTATCTACCCGCAGCCACAGAATAATTAGCAATACAGAAGTGAAGTAGCAGGTATGACGGCAGACTCAGCCACAAACTCCAGCAAAATGGCTTCCTTGGCCAGCAACATGGCGGAAACTACTGCCGTCAACTGGCGTATGACTGTTACCCTGCTAGCCAACAACTAAGCCAATAGGAAAGCTGTAGTAACATGCAGGAACCAAACATACACGGGGCTGGCATCAACAACCTCTGGCAGTCGATAAGCGGCGAAGTTCGCCCTATCAAACGAGCCGCCACGTCAGTTCACGTCTGTATTAGTATTTAAGCTGTGGTTATGTTTTTGTATCCGCTGGGAACAATATAAATGAGAAGCGATATGGGTGAATAGCGCGGGTGTTTGCATACTACTTCCTTCTTGTGCGGATTATTAAATTAACACACGTAAAGGCTTGCAATATCGCTGGTTCAACGACCTGCTGGATAGACTTCACAGTACTGTGTACACTCTGTCCTCAACTACTTGTTTATTGTCTAGGCGGCCGAGTGGTTAGACTACTCGTCTCTTGCGAAGGCGATCCGGGCTCGATCCCCGGACTCTCGAAGGTGGGAACCGTGCAGGAGGATGCCGCCTATCGGCGAGTTTCCTCCGGGATCTCCCGCTTCACCCTTCTTCGTTGTGTTGTTTCATTTCATGTAATTCTTCAGGGTAAGCAGATACATTCGCAGAAAAAAAACGGTTTTGTGCGGTGGCTACAAAACTTCTTTTTCTGTTTGGACCTCCTCAAATTATTTTGAAGCGGTTACAGTGGTTTTGGCTCTCCCTGCCAAACTTTATGGGGGCAGAAAAAATTTTGCTGTCACCGCAAAAAAAAAATGTAAGGTTCATAATGACTAGAGCTATGATCTCTTCGCGAAAATAATTTTGGCCCACTTTGTTTCATTGTCTTACATGCACATCTGCAGCTGTTTCATAGAGTAGCTGGCAGAGCGGCTTTGTGAAGTGCCGTCTCTCATTTGACTGCAACAGTCAGAGTAATGTCACGGCAAAATCACACGTCTGTGTTCTGCAGGAAGAACGCCAAGACACTCGAGAGTTAAATCATCCAATCACTGACTATGAATCATAATTGCAGACGTGAACGTAAGGTACTGAAACAATCTGGGAAAAATTCTTTTCGCGAGAAATTCGTGGCCCTAATAATGACAAAATATTTTGTGGCTTTTCTCGAGTGTACGGGCGCCCAGGAATACGTCTGAATTCGCGAGGTGTGATACCCTGGCCTTCGTAAACCTTCTCATTCAATATTATCTCGTACATTTTCTGCTGCTCCAGTGAGTGACCATGTGCATCTGACAAGATACACTCTAAAAAAATAGTTTGTAAATTTGCCACACATGCTAAGAAGTAAGCATGGTACAACTGTTTCCAGACATCCATGGCAGCACTCCTGAACTCTTTAATAAAAACAGTCAAATGTAACCTGAGGTTACCAGACTTGTATTGTAACAACTGTAAAGGTTTGCATATTTACAAAACGAAAGTATGGTAACGGTCCATATTGCGTTTAGGTTTATTACTTCCTAAACATTTTAGCATGTGTTTACATTGTAGAGGAGGGGGGGGGGGTCGACGAGAGTTTGCATGCTATTGGTTCAGAGTTCTCAAGCACGAGTTTCATAAACCGTGTCCCCCAATTATGAAAAAATAAACTCTCCCATATACAGGAATTCTAAATCTAACATTTCCTGAAATGAACCCGCAAATATTCCGGACCGTACGTGCGTGTTGTTTCACTCCTGCATTATTAGCCAGTCTGTGTCCGAGCCGCACATGCGTGGTGGGAAGGTCGAATCATGCTATAGCAGGACTGAGTGGCACCGTGCTTGCAACTATGGCCATGGACTCGTTCCGAAAAAGGAAGTGGCATAGAGACGGGCGCCGCTAGCCAAGAAGGACGGACACAGTAGCTTGTGGTGAGGATGAATATAGTCTGACTCCTGTCTCGTGTAACAACTACAGTCTTCGACAGCTGTTGAGTGGAGAAAACCAGGTCGTCGAGCAGATTGAAAAGCTTCGGCAGAATATTATTTCTTTCCCCTTAAAGGCAATGCCTTGTCGATACAACCACTCTCACGCCGATGTCAAATATCATGGTTGCATTCTTAGGCTCTTTACTAGAATGGTTTCTATTTCCTTCTCCATCCTATGTCGCTGACCCATAAATGGCCCATCTGCCTTTATGGTTGATTTCAACTTCAAGAACAGAAGGGTGCCATGTCCTACCCCTGCTCATCCGCTTTCCGAAGAGCCCGTTGACAGTTTGTAGAGAGCAGCCACTTTTCAAGCCTCCCTAATTAACAAATTAGCCCCATTTCATAATGCTTTAGAACGCTGATAAAATGCAAATTGTCACATAACTTGCTAAATAATTCTCGATGTATGGTTACAAACCGTAGGGTGACCAAAATTAGACTGACAACAAAATGTGTATTTTTGTATTTCTAGTAAAAGTCGTTATCTATGCGTTAAACAATTGTTTTACTGTCACTAAACATTTAGTTCGGTCAACAAAATGAGTTGTATTGCGTTTGGTATTTTGTTCTGATATCAAAATATTTTGCTAACACAAGTTTTTTTTTTGCCATATTCAAACAAATATTTGATAAAAAAAATTTCGGTATGTATACCTATATCTTGAGTAAGGAAACTTTTTTGAATTTTTGTTTTAGCAGTCACTTCATGGTGTGAATATCCCACTGCAGTATATAAAAATATATGATATTATAGTTAATGTACAGCACACGTCTGTCTTTAACATTATGCCGAGAATGATGTGTCCACTACTAAATTGCTCACAGAAACGCGTTATTAAACGGAATACTACACGTCAGTTGCATGTTTTGCGAGTAAATACCTCGACAAGACGTGCTGCTTGTGCCTAAAGCTGGAGTCACAACAACCCTACGAAACCAACACGACAGAACTCTCACGATAGTCGTCGAGCGACAAACATCTGGAGTATTTTGACTAGTTTCACAATACCCCGACAATTTCCAGCTGTCGTCTACGTATAACCATCGGCAGTATTGAAACAACAAGTTCTCTTTGGTTTTAGTTTATAACAATAGCTAATTTGTGTAGTAGCAACGAATCTACATATAGCTTGTTATACTGTTTCCAAAGTCTCGTTATTAATACTCAAGTGGAATACGACAAACTCCCGCTTCGTTAAGTATCACATTAGCTAAACGCAATTACAATTTTTATTTAAAGTGATTTTCGTGTAATTTTTATTAACTGCACTGTTAAAAATTTCTGTAAATTCACGGAAATATTTACAGAAAAGTACCGTAAATTTACGGAAGTGGCTTCCGTATTTTTTGTTTACAGAAATGTGTCCGTATTGCCAGTTTACGGATGTTTGGCCGTAACTTTCCATAATTCATGGAACTATGTTTCTGCAATTTTAAAGCATATTGTACTGTGTTTCTTAAAAAACGTGGCATTATTAATCACCATGAATCCTGGAGTTAATGTGCATGCACAGTGGTACTAAACGAAAAGAAGACAAGACAAGCTAAGGTAATAGAAGTTAAGTGCTGCTTCCTGGTTGTCCACACTTTGCCGCGAAGAGAAGATTAATACAAACAAGGACTCGGTTCGCGCATGGACAAAGGGCTAAACAGTCCAGTAAGTGACTAAAGTGTTTAGAGTAGTGACCACGTGGGTGTTTTGACCCAACTGGGAGCAAAATCGTCATAAGGTGCATTTGAATAGCAATTGTCCGCCCCTCCCCCGGGTGCTGCTATTGGGCTACAGAGCCATTAGGGGGCGTGTCCTAGGCTGGGATTGGTTGTTGGGGTCTTTCGGTACGAATAGCACCTAAGTGCCATGAGGTCTGTGATTGGCTGAGGCCTTAAGCCCCGCCTTAGAAGGGGTTGGGCAGGGGAGAGATGGGGATGGGAAGTGAGGGGAGCGAACCGCTTTGGTACAAGTTATGCATAAACACCATAAGGGGGAAGTGGATGTCTGCCCCTCTCCTGCACCCTATGCTTGTACTAGCCTATCTCTACCCTTATGGCATACCCTCTCCCTGTCATAACCCTCCTCTCCTTATGATATACCATTGTCCTGTCTTAAAGCATCCCCTGTAACCTCTCCTGCCCCCTCCCTTTCCTTAGAACATACCCTTCTAGCCTACCCCACTCAATGGCCACACACATCTTGTATTCTCCTTGCTTCAACACAGCTGAAAAAAAAATCGCTCCTGTTCTCTGTGCTTCGCGCTAGGGTTTATGTACCTTTCAAGTTATTTATTTCTACAGAATAAAATTTTTTTCTCATAATGTAACTAATAAAGTTCTCTAAAATCAGGATGTCAAATACAAAAGTTGTCTCTTATAAAGTTTATATCTTACCACTGCATGGAACTCACTTACTTGTAAGTTGTCACTTTGGTACAGTGGTTAGAGCTTCTACCTGGTAACTATGAGGCTGTGGGTTCGAATCCCAGCAAATGCGAAAAATTTTTTCAGATTACTAAATAGTATGCAAGATTCTCGAGATATCTTAGTTAATAAGTAAATGTAGAATTTCTGGAAAATGGAGTGTCAGTAGATTAAAGAAATTTAATATTTTTGCTGAAAACGGATTGTCCGTAATTTTACGGAGGGTTCCGTTATGAAGAAAAACTGGTGTCCGTTACTTTACGAAGATTTCTGGATAATTTTTTGCCAGTACTTTTTCGTAATTTCACGGAAATTTTTTCTAACAGTGTGGCCAATTACATTTTCGCCCACAAATTCGTCGGCAATTTCAATCCAAGCGTTATCCTTTTTCGTCTGATTTTTTAAATCTTAAGTCGGAATGTAGTAGAGCTCTAGAGATTCCTGCACTTTATAAATTAACTGCTCTTCGCTAAACCTTTCCATTTATTTAGTAGAAAAAAATACAAAACTGATTCACCCCTAGAAAAGTTTACGAACAAATAACTATTCGTTTAGTTTCTATTCGACTAAAATGTACGACAATAGGGAAATTTGAGCGAAATTTTCTTTCATTAAGTTTAAATTTCTTTTGCGTTATGGGTCGGATACGCCCCGGCAATACGTAAAATAGAAATGGATTCTTCGTTCGTCGGGCCGTCGGGGCCTTGTTTTCGTCGGACTGACATCACTGTGACCTTGGTTTTGATTGGTCGCTGCTCGAATTTGGTTGTAGTGTCGTTGTCGGGCAGAGTTCGTCGGGTTGTTGTGACTCCAGCTTAAGTCGTTATTTGCTGTTCCTACAATCATTTATGTCGCTGTGTTCATTTGTGTTTTCCTCGTTGTGTTTGTCCACCATTTTCGACTTTGTCATGCACCTTGTTTGGTCCTTGTCTGTTTTCACTTTCCATTTTTTTTTTTCGTTATTTACCTGCCATATTCTTATTCCAGAACTACTTGTATCTTTTTTACTGCAGCTTTTTTGTCTACCTTGATTTTTTTTTTGGCTCATTGTCTCGTGTGTGTTTAGTCCTTCTATGAACTTCGGGTTTCTGCAACTCAGAATTCACAAGCAATGGCGTATAGCCAGCAAATCACTTCAGTTTGTCGTACTCTCTCATCACAATGATCACTCATAGATCAAGTTAGAAAGGCTTTCACGTGGGTCGCGGTGGCCGAGTAGCCAGACCATTCACCTCCCATTAAGGCGACCCGGGTGCGATTCTCGGATTTTCCGCATGGGGGGATCGTGCCGGACGATGCCGTTGGCCGGCGGGTTTTCTCGGGGATCTCCCGTTTTCCCGTCTCGTCATTCCGGCGCTGCTCCATACTCACCTCATGTCACCCCCTCACCAGCGCTAAATCACTCGATGTTGAGCGCTGACTAAACTATCTCACTTTGTATACTCATTCCTGATTACTTTGAAGCGGCGAGCATCTCTTTATAAGCGGCGAATTGAGTATTACCAATCGAGGTAGATCACCAATAATTCATTCACCTCGTATTCAAGACTAACTGGGTTAGATCTCCGCCATCTTTATTTCAGTTTTCATGGTTTCACGAATTCACCCCAAACTAGAACTGGGATGCTTTCTTTACAGGCCCCGGCAGCTTCAGTTGCTCTCTTCCTCGTGTAGGTACCTCTGCTAAGGCCGTGAAGATGTTTGAGGGCACGAAAAAATCCAGCCAATAAATTATTATTCTTGGTATGTTTCCAGTTGAAGCTTTGACTAAATGCCGATTTTATAAACCTCTTTCGAATGACAACCAGTTGCTATCCCCATAGAGAAAGCATTGGTGAGCAGTTAATTGTCATTCGAAAGAGGTTTATAGATACGGCCCCTAAATGACAAACAATTTTTTTTATAAGTGTTCGGCAATACAACATTCTAGCATGTTCACAACAAATGCGAACATACTCATTTTAAAGGACATTGAAATTCTTCGCGCTGAAGTTCCGACATTGCAGACTGGAGTCGCGCACTTTCTTGCTTGCAGTGGAGGGGAGGGAGGTCGCAGGTCCAGCAACCAGTCACGTCTATAAATAGCAGTTACGCAGCGGTGACAGTTACGGGATGGAAATGCGACGGGGAAGTTGCAGCCGGATGACCAGTGGTCGTAACTGGAACGCCGGTACAAGCCGTTTACGAAGACGAGTTAACTCGGTCATGTGACCAGGTTCTCTACATCGCCAGCAGTTAGGCAGATTAAGTAATCTTCTATGTGGTCACCTATATAACAATTCCAGTTAAAGTTTTGCTCTAACCAGGTTAACAGAAGTTATCGACCAGCGCAGGGCCGGTGATGTATCGTATCACACGTGTTATATTTAAGGGCGCGGTCTAACGCAATTTTCATCATCATTATTTTATTTGTTACTTGTACCAAATATTTTTTTCTTAAATTAGACACAAAATATGGCTAAATTGGGCTCTTAAGAAATTGTTTTATCTCTCATAGTTTTCGCGTAATTGCTTGTTAAAGTTATATTTTGCATGTTTCCGTTTTAAGGACTACACTAAAACCAACTGATATACCAAACTCAAAAAAAAAAAACAGTGGGTAAAGACATTACAGGCTACAATGACATGCTCATAAAAGTAAAGAATAAAAATTATTTGTATTTAAAAAAAAAAATATTGAATTTTTTAAATTTTTATTTTCAGTTTCAGCATTTTTTAAATTCAAATAATTTTTATTCTTTATTTTTATGAGCATGACATTGTAGCCTGCAATGTTTTTATCCACTGTAATTTTTTTGATTTTTGTATATCAGTTGGTTTTAGTGTAGTCCTTAAAACGGAAACATGAAAAATATAACTTTAACAAGTAATTACGCAAAACTATGAGAGATAAAAAAATTTCTTAAGAGCCCAATTTAGCCATATTTTGTGTCTAATTTAAGAAAAAAAATATTTGGTACAAGTAACAAATAAAATAATGATGATAAAAATTGCGGTAGACCGCGCCCTTAACGCGAAACTGATAGACTTATTCGCAATAGTATGTAATTATTAAAAACGAAATACCGGTAACACTTTGAACCATGCTTGTATGCTTTATGAAATACAACGCGCTTATTAAAAATAGTAAAACAACTTATTCAGACTGCTATATTTACAATGATACCAACCTGATTCATAAAACACAAACAAAGAAGAGGCTTTCGTTTCACTTACCGTCACACTAATTTGTAAAAGACCACTACCAAACCTTGAAAGTATTCCTTTAAAAGCAAATCGATACAACAAAGACACTAACACAAAATTTTCTTCTGCTGAAAACACTTTCTTGTTCAACGACTCTGGATCAACAGTACCAGTAACAGCATCCTTTTCTAATGTCAGTAGGCTATATCAACGAGCTATGTAGTAAACATAGAGGAGCGGAAACAGCAATCTCCAAGGCTCTGAGGTGAAGCCCAATTGAACGTGGTATTTTGACCCTAGATAAAATGGCGGACTCTTATATCCGGTCGAGAGACGAGAGCGATTATGCTAACTTAAACGTTATTACTATATAATATATTACAATAATTATTGGCATTTTTTTCCTGTGTTTAGCAGGAATATAGTGGAGCTATAAAGTAACGGGTTTAATGCGAACATAATGACGGATTTACAACATAATGTTGGCCACACTGCTGTTCGCCATGTTTTCTTGGGTCGAAACAGCTGTTAAATTAGGCTTCACTTTGGAAGTGTTTCCGCCCCTCTATGTTAACTATATAGCTCGTTGGGCTATATTCTTGAACATCCTTGGATAGTATCTTCTTCGACGATACTTTTTTCTGTAATAAGGCACCCTTGCTTTTCAGTATTTGGTGCATGGGCAGTCTAGATCGTCAGTGTAGTCCTCCTTGTGTGTGTGTGTGTGTCTTCTGATGGTTGGATTTCAACTGAGCTGGAGACTGGTATGCTTGACTGAATATTGCCGCTTGGGTCCTATAAAAAAAGGCTGAAACGAAAACAATGTACGCAATTTTTATTGCCGCTAGTGGATAAAACAGCGAATCTCGAAAACTTGTGTTAGCTGAGTAATAATAAATTTCGTATGAGTAGGTACCCCTGTTTTTCGCAAAAAAAAAAATAACCTTACGTTGACATATGCAGATCTGCTTCAAATTACAATAACGTTCCTGCAACACCACACGTCTGTGATTTGCCGGTAGAATACCTAGGCTCGTGAGAGTTAAAATATCCAATCACTGACCACGAAGCAGAACTGCAGATGTGCACGTAAGACATCGATACAAAGTGGGGTAACATTATTTTCGCGTAAAACAGGCGTCCCTAGTTATGAGGGGCCGGGGGGGGGGGGGTAGGCGAAGACCAGAGTATCGTACCACAGACATCTGCTTGTCCTGGTGTATGACATGAAGTCAGTCTCTGCAATGGAGAGCGCCGGAATGAGAGCGGTGGAGGAAGCTGGAGATCCCAGAGGAAAACCGCCATCTAGACATCGTCCGGCACTATTCCCAGACGTGAAAGTCTAACCGGGGATCGAGTGAGTGAGAGATTTTGGTCAGCGCTTAACATCGAGGTCTTTAGCGCTGACGAGGGGTGACATTGTGCGAGTATGGAGTCGCAGCGGAATGAAGGGGCGGAGGAAATGGGAAATCCCCGAGAAAATCCGCCGACCAACGGCATCGTCCGGCACGATTCCTACATGCTGCGAAAATCCTGTGACCGACCTCGCCAGGAATCGAACCCGGACGCCTTGGAGGGAGGCGAATGGTCTGACCATTCTTCTGCCGAGATGTATACCATTTAGAAATACAAATCTCACATATAATGTAGCAAGCAAACTCAACGCCACTGAACAAGATTGCTATATTTATGGACAATGAAGTAACACGACCATCTACGGAACCAACATACGTTTGCATTGCTGCTTGTTTCGCATTGGACGACGATTGTTTGCAAAGGTCTGAACTCTTTCCAGACGAATCACAAACATACTGTTCTGTACTATAGTGCTTATTGGTCCAGCTAATGAGTATACAGTCTATCGCACAAACTAGTGCACTTAAGTGACAGTTCAGTTGGCAACATTGTATGTGGCCTGCTGTGAATCATTGCTCATTCGGTATATTAAAACATTGTTTCTTAAAAATAAAATATTTGATTTAAAGTCTGAAGTGACATCTTCTGACTGTCAAAACTGTTCTCGTTCGTGGAATAGATTATACATAAGTAACGAAAGAAAAGTCGCGTGTGTATACATTATATCGCAACCTAACAAACAGTCAACTGAATACGCGAAGAATGGTCCTTAGGTATGGTGGAAGGAAAACTACTCTTATTATACAAATTCTTTATTTCGTAATTTATTATTTTATTATAATTGTTTATATCAAACGCTGATCTAGCTACTTTGTATGAAAGATGCAGGTAGTGGAGTAAACAATCTGATACTTTTTGGTGATTTTAATGCTAGGTTAAGATGCTAACACTGTACTATACTGTCTTTGTTGATTTATAACTAGTAACGTCTCGAGAATATAAGTTCTTTTTCCGGTGGGTGATTACAGAAATGGTACCAGCAGTAATAAACTATAGCAACTTTAAAAAATGTACGAATCTCTGCCATATGTTTTGTTGATGCCTAACATATAATACATCGTAGTTTATAATTATTTGTACAGAAACTTGGCAACACAGCGTAGCGGGAATTTACTTGCAGGTTTTTCCATGGAATGAAGTTATGTTCTTTGTGTGCTGATGATACTTTGGTGTTATCATATTGTATTGTCGTTTCACAGATAACCTCTGTGTGTAAAAGTAAAATAGGTTTTTAATTTACCTAACAATGGGCCATACCGTAGAAAATATGTACCGCAGAGTAATGGCAAAGATGGCAGGAGCAGTCTCGTGTAAACATTTGCTGTCTCTCTTTGTGTCCTGCTCGTCGTCTTCACTCAGAGCGTTATTTTCCAATTTCTCTCATGTCTTCTTGTCTCTTGTAGACCCTCATTACTGTTGTTCTCACAACTTCTTATATTACTGTTGCTACCACAACTTCTTCGTGCAGTGTGTTGTCCCCTGAAGGTCACTTCCTGTACTTGTACATTTTTTCCCCAGGCGGTTGAGAAGAATGAGTCTTGTTTTCTTATTTCTCGTCCACTGGCATAACAGCTATACATTCTGCTTGCTGTTCGTTTGCTTCCCACACTTAGACTTCTCAGTGTTTTAACTGACAGTGGCCTTTGCTGTAATTTGAACTTTCTTTATTTTATTGCTATCATCTCGAAAATGATATTATTTAATTATTGAAAAATGTAATAAATAATTGCGGATCACCGACCTTAATATCAACCTTCTGTGCTCTCTGGCAGACATAAGATGCTCGCTGGTTGTTCGGCATTTAAGGCTCGGCATTAGTTGTAAAGTTGGATTCATCATTTTTTCACTTTTTTGTAGGTTTTTAGGCCGCTTATTGGCTGCCCGAGCTGTTGATACCAGTCCCGTGTATGTTTGGCTCCTGCATGTTACTGCAGGTTTCCTATTGGTCTGGCTGCCGGCTTGCAGGGCAGCCACCTTACGCTGGTTGGCAGTTGGCGTTTCCTCCATGTCGCTGGTGTGTGTTGCTGAGTTTGGCGTCCTACCCATCTATTTCACTTCTGTATTCCTAAATATTCTGTGCTGCGTTGGAGCCTAGCTGTCAACTTTTCCTGCGATTCTCCAATGAATATATATGTGGTACAAAAATTAACGCTAAAAAGTAATTTCAAATCTCAAAATTTTTGGAACTCAATAGCTATACTTTTTTTTCATTATTATTAGGGTTTTCTGTATAGTCAGCAGCATTGACATAAGAGACGGTTATACGCGCAAACGTACGCAAATACAGGAGCTGGGAGGGAAATCGGCCATCGACTTTGTTGAGGAACCATCTTAGCATTAGCGTGGAGCAATTCCTGGAAACCGTGGAAAACCAAAATCAACATTGCAGGAGCCGGTAATCGAATCCATGACTCTTGGCCCACGGCCAGGAGCAATAACCATTGAGCTAAGTGGTCGGACATACTCTCTTGTGCAGTAGTCAAACATATGACATTTCAACGTCAGAGACTATACCCCATAAATACGTCACTTAGAAGAAGTAATGTGCTGCCCGAAAAGTTGGCAAAAGTGGTTGCCATATAAAATTCAGTTTTTAATTAATGCATTGTGTATTAATTTATCGACCACGCCCTCGTAAGCCTTGCCGAACACGAAGACAAAAATCTGGGTCGTGGTTTTCTCTTGAGACAATATCTGCTCGCCTGTTGGACAACCATAACTCTCGTTCACAACAGCTGCTTTACATTAGCTCTCGGCTGCTTGTCCGCGTAGAAATCACTTCCTTAAATGGCTAGGCCAGTAAAATATTCGGTATCTCCATCAGACGGCATTCTCTAACCCAGGGGGGGGGGGGACCTTTTCTGTAACTTTTATGTCCCCTCACCACGTCTTTATACACACAGTTACAGCGTAACTGTCTTTACAAAGGCAATTATTTTCTGTTATTTAACATGTCAGTAAGCATGTCGTTCAAAAGGCACGCAACTATCTGTATATAATGATCGCGTTGTAGGCTGTGGCTGGGAAGGTAAAAAACAATTATATTCTTATGATATACAGAACATTCCTTCTTGAGACGAGTGCTTTTGAAACGCATAAATTCACTTGCGTAGTTTTAACAAAAAATAATACCTCATAACAAATATTTTTTAGACGTTTGAAGGTCTTGAGCACATAGCCTACAGTGTTGCCAAGTCTATTGAGATTCTGCAACTTAGAGGTGTAAACACGACATAGAGACAATCACGAGAAACTATCTTTACCTGTGTCACTCTGGAATGAGTCACAGGTGACTAATTTTACTAAAGGTGGAGTTACAGGATAGGCCAGGCACACAGGTGTTTGCTAGGTGCAAAAAAAAACACGCTTGTAAGGGAAAAACAAAGCGGTAATGTGTAGGAGCTGTTACGAAGAAGTACGGGATAATTAATAAGGTCCACAAAACATGTTTAAAAATCGGTGTAGGTAAATGGCTAAATATAATTAGAGCTGATTGGTTATCGCGGGATAATTTGACCGTTTGTTGGGTTTTAACGTATGTTCAGCTTATCAAAACCTCACTGGGTTTATCCCTGTACGTGGAGATGTTACACTATTTGACTGAACCAATAGGAATCTCACTATTGTAATATGTGTGTCTGTAACTGGTCTACAGACAGCTACGTTATGTCATACGTGTATCGCCCAATCGTACATGTGACGAGAAACTACAGTGGTATCAAAGGCATGTTGGCGCAAAACATTTTCGCGATATACCATTAACTCTAAATATAATGTAACTAATGATACAGTACGTGAAAGACAAACTCTCGAAGTACTTTTTTTTTTAAACGTGGTGTCGGCAAGTTAGTTTGGAAAACCGCCGACAGGGACATCATCCGTAGTTTCTATAAATTTTAGCGAACCAGGCAGAGAAAGCATTTTGTGAGCTAGAATTTGCCGGTGGCCGATTGAAAACTGACAGCAAGAATATCATCTTCAACAAGAAGATGGCGTCCTTCCACGTTTATACAATTGTGCACGAGATTGTCTGAATGCGGCGTTGCCACGTCGCTGGACAGGTTGTGCTGCGTTCTCTGATCAAGTCGACTGTGGCTGTATTTCGACACGGGGCAGGCGACGGCCGAGCTGGGACGCCATATTCGGCAGCACAATAACTTGTCAGACATGAATCACGCACTAACTGCTAGCCCAAGGGGCACACCGGCCAGGAAAGGACTCGGCTGTGAAATGGTTGGGTCGTTGGCGCCACACCAGGAAACGGAGGCTTGCCTATAAAAACAACATTAATTACTACCGTCCACACACTTAGCGGGAGAAACTTATAGGTCTTGTGTAATACGTACACCGGTCCTCTGCATACTAGTTTTATTTTATGGACGCTGAATTTTTCCTGATAATTCCTGGATTACAAGTTATTTCCGTAAGTTATGTGGCTGCGTGGGTGACGTATTTGCGTCTCCGGAGCTAAGGGTGACATATCACGCGCATCAGGCCTATCCTGACCTCTAAGGGCAAGTCAGTATTCTCGCCTTGAGATCGCCTCTATGAGGCATCCAGTGGTGGCCTCATCGTGGATGAGGTGAGAGCCCTTTAACTGCGAGGTCTTAAGTAGGCGTGGTACATAATTCAACGCTAAAAGCATTAATCTATAATTGTAGGTTTCTTGACGCCAATTTGCGAATATTAAACAATAGTAATCCTAGACAATAGTTTTAGCCAACGTTTTAAACACAATTGTTTCTAGTGTTACGAACTTCTGAGACACAATCTCTGACGCCGGAACCTCGTGCATTTAACTGCGTCGCAAGAGATCACACGTAACGAATTAGTAATTCTGGATAAATATTTACTCATAAAGTTGGCAAATACCATTATCTAGGATTATCATTGAGTATTTTATCCATATTGACTTCGAAAAAAGCGTTTTCATTGTATATTTATCTATCACGCACTCTGAAGAGCCGATGAAGATGAAGTGAGGTGAAGGGACAACAAAAGAGCCATGCTCGTGCCGGTGTTCGAACCCAGGACCTCACGCACCACAGACCGACGCCTAACCGACTACAATACGAAGGTCGGTTCTCATAATATTTTGACGTTTAGTGTGGTGAAGGCACATACTAAATAGTAATACAGACGCAAAATAACGTAACGGTTCGTTTGATATTGGCGAAATTGGTCGCTTATTGGCTGCCCGAGGTTGTTGATACCAGCCTCGTGTATGTTTGGCTCCTGCATGTTACTGCAGGTTTACTATTGGCCTGGCTGCCGGCTAGCAGGGCAGCCGCCTTATGCTGATTGGCAGTTGGTGTTTCCGCCATGTTGCTGACCAGGGGAGCCATGTTGCTGGTGTGTGTGACTTAGTTCGCCATCCTACCTGCTATTTCACTTCTGTATTCCTACATATTCTGTGGTGAAGGTATGCTTTACATGCCTACAGCTGTCCAGAGATTCTGTCTCAAAATCTTCATATCTCAAAATATGTCGCAAAAATACATTTTTGACATTTTTAGTCCCGAGAAAATATACTTGAAAGATCAAGGGCGCCGACTACTACTCGCTTCTAATGTGTTCTAATGTACAGACAAGTACATATTTAATGAAACTGCCCATTGTGCCAATGTACACGAGGAAAATTCTGTTCCGACAAGGACAGAATGTCGTTGTTGGAGACACCATGCTTATTACAAACATTGTTTTGAAGTCCTCCAACATAGAAAAAAAATCGCATTTTCAGACTACCGTGATTCAAAATGTACTAATTGGATGTATGTGAAAGTCGCGTAGAAACGTGCATTGAACTTTATGCAGACTTCCCATCTATACAATTATATGGTCACCGCTTAGAGTGTTATTTTAATATTGGCTCGACATAACGCGAGGAGTCTTGTAGCAGTTCATCAGCGCCTGCCATGATCCTGGCCAGTCCACATGACGTCCTGCGGCGACGTCTGTAGACGTGGAGGGTTTAATGGGGGAGGGGGCAACACACCCGCGGTGCCCCATTACCTGTCATTACGACGCCTTCCCCGCCGTCGTCTTCGTGAGTGCTCGCACCTCAAGGTCACCGCTTATTGTGCTCGTCACCCACCACTCCTACCCTCTCCCCCCTACCGCAGCCAGTCTCCTAGGCCGTGCAACTATGTCGTCCACGTCCTTACCCCGTTCATCTCACGTGAGAATCATTCAGCTGTCTAGGAATATAGAAGTGAAATTGTCAGTAGAACAGCGAACTGTCACACACGCCAACAAAATGGCTTCCCTGCCCAGCAACATGGCGGAAACACCCCTTGCCAATAAACGTAAGGCAGCTGCCCTGCTAGTCGGCAGCCAGACCAATAGTAAACCTGTAGTAATATACAGGAACCAAACACACACGGGGCTGGTATCAACAACCTCGGGCAACCAATAAGCGGCCAAGTTCGCCCGTATCAAATGAGCCGCCATGTTGAGACCTGAAAAATTCGTGTTTTCCTTTAGTCTCAAGCCAGAATCCAAACAACTATAGGTTTGTGTCTATTATGTAATTGTACCTTGACTTATCATACACCTCCTGGAGGACGCTCAGCCAATAATATAGAAGCAACTATATGTAGGACCAATCATGTGGTGTCTGTGTCAGCGAGCATCCAATGTCAAGCTGCTGTATACTTGAGTACATATATATTCTTGAAACATAATCTACAAGTTAGTGAACCTGCGAATTTTTCCGATCACAACCGCTACGTCATTTCACGTCTGTATTACTATTTAGTGTGTGTCGTGGCCGTGTTCCGAGGCATACGATATAAGCTTCGGCTATATACTTTGAGCACTTGGACTCAGTGCGCCTACCTGACATAATTATAGCGTAACTTTCAATAATTCTTTTGCTATGATTCTGCAAGACAAATTAATGAAAGATTCCATTGCTATTTACGTCAAGAAGTTTACCATAAATATATCCTACGCATTTTGAAGAGAAAATTTTGGTAATACAATTAGAAAGAATGTTATGGCTCAAAAACTGAAAATACAATAAATTTGCCTGACACTCCCTCTTAATAGTACCTACTCTTCAATTTGTATTGCATGTCGATGTCGACTTGGACACGTCGACATGTCGCACAGACCTAACTCTCAAGTCGCACGCGCTCATAACCAGCGAAATACAAGGCTATCGCGATGCCAACAGCGCAGACAATTTGAATCGTATAATGGGGCCCGCGTTTAGGCGAGTTGACGTCGAACGCCCTCTTGTTAACTCTCGGCACGTCTCGTCTCCCGCACGCCGTCACAGAACCCAGTCGTGAAAACTGACGGCAGGTAATTTACATTTAGCATCTCTACTCCTGAGCCATTCCCCCTCCCTCCCTCCTCTGTCTTACCTGAGACATGAGCAGAAACAATGCTAGCCCAGGTATGCAGAGTTGATGAGAGATGCGAGTTTGTCTGCAGCCGCCGAGGTGTACGATATGGTGTCTTGGTAAGGTAAGAGGGCTCTACGTCTCGTCGACAGAGAGGTGATTATAGACGGTGACACAACTTGGTACAATGACAGGAGCTAGGAGAGGAGTTGGCCATGGCATTTGTTAACAAACCTTCTCATCATTTACCTGGAAAGATGTAGGGAAACCATGGAAAACCGAAATCAGGATGGTCGGAACCGGAGATCAAACCCGGTTCGTCTCGAATGCGAGTCCAGCGTGTTGCCGCTACGCCACATCACTCTGCCTGGCTTCTTGGATCTTGTATCAGGTTGTAGACCCGCTTCGTGGTTTGTTAAGACTTCTGAATGTTTCTAGAGATTCTGCGGATATTGATGATGTTTTCTGATATTTCAGGTATAAGAAATCTTGATCTTGGTCGTGGGCGAAGGTTATTACAAGATATACAGTAAGCAAGGCTGTGTGTTTGGTCCCCTTGAGCATTGCACTATTGGGAATATTTACAAGTGAATTGCACTAAAGTAGTGTACAGATGGCTGATAATTAGAGGCCGGAAAATTTCGCAGGTTCACTGAGCTGTAGGCTAGATCCCGAGAATGTTAGCGAAATCGTGCAGACAGCAGTTATTAATTAGCTGCTCACTGACAGTGAAATGGGCCTGTGTTCAGAGACAGTTTTATTATTGGCTCAGCTACTTCCAAAAAGTGTCGAGTAAGTCAACGGCCAATTGTGAACGTGTTACATAGGCTATCTATAGTTGCTGCAACTCTAGCTTGCGCCTAAAAGAAAATGCGAAATTTTCAGATCTCTACTGATAATACACGGAGTGAAATAGATTGAGAAAATAAAACTGTTAGAATATACAGTTAGTGCAGTGAGCATTTGCGTGCATATAAACTATAACTAGCCTAGGGTAAAATTTGTATGTGCTAACACTTCAACTGAGTGAAGGAAAAAACAACTTAAGAATGAAAAGGATAAGTACAAAGACAAAGAAATTATTAATAGCAACAAATACACGGTAGATTGAGATTTTGAGAATGAAATAAAAAAATATTCGGGGTGGGGGGTGGGAAGACTCCTCAACTGCCCCACCTTCACCGACGACCTGTCGCCAGAGAAAGTATCAGCTAATGATAGTTAAGGCGTTCAAGTGGGCGGGGGGGATCATAGTTTTATATTTGTATTAAATATTGTTAGTTTAGTAGACGCTACTCGGTAGTGCATTTTCCTCTTACAAGAAAATTATCTCATCTAGATTTCCCATTATAGCATTTCTAAGTCGAAATTGCCACGTTTTTATTTCATGCACACCGTGAAAACAAATGAACAGAATGAAGTGAAATAATTCAGGTTTAAACTACGTCATTGGCTACAGTTTGGAGTATGTAAGCACCCATTACAAAATAATTGTGTGTAAAAAAAGTATTGCTAAAAGTAATAAAAAAATTCCAAATTGCAGAAATTTGTGATCAGAATTCATTTATTAAATTTAATGTTGTGTATCTAGCCTGTTGACTAAGACATACTCTGCTATTACGTTTTCTTATCGTCTTTAGTTTTCTTTGACAGACATTTGCATCGCAATGGATAATATCCAAAAAACTACATCCTGTCATGCGCTCGCACTGCATAACTCTTTCAAATATCAATTTTGGTTATATTTCGAAGTGGCTGAAGTGTAAGGGCATGTCAAGTCTCAATGTTATTCTCTTTTCGTATTTACAGTAAAAACCCACTATACTCGCAAAAATGAAATAATTTACAGTGCATGCAAAAGCACACAGATACTTCAAAATACCTTTGTGAGATCATAAAGAAAAGTTTCGTAAATTTTTAAATGTATACACTGAAATTAAAACATAAGTGTGGACCTGCAAAATTCACGTTATTGTTTGGGAACAGGCTATATATATATTTCATTACTGTGTACATGCTCGAGCAGAACTGATGCCCTTGGCCACGAATCTTTATGCAATGTAATTTACGTGCGTTACTGTTTTACAGGAGATTGGTCAGTCTATCGTGTAACACTTAGTTATAGGTTAGAAGCATTATCTGCGGTAGACCACAACCACGGTCGTAGAACAGGTCTGGACACTCGCCTGGATATTTGACCTCCTTGTTGTTTGGCTGTAGTTCACCAAGTTACCGAGAATATTGTGTTTTATTGGCGCTTCAGTTAGGGCGGTCGGACTCAAACTCCGCTCACATTTTTCATTGTTAAATTTATAAAGTAAATAAAGATTGCTGGAGCCTTTTCTTAAATTTGTGAGCGAAGAAAGTATTCCATAAATTGATAAAAAATACGTTTTGATAAATTGTTTATCTTAGCGGAACGGAAGTGGGCGGAGTTTAGTCCGACCGCCCTAACATCAGCGCCAATAAAACACAATATTCTCGGTAACTTGGTGAACTACAGCCAAACAACAAGGGGGTCAAGTTTCCAGGCGAGTGTCCAGACCTGTTCTTCTACGGCCGTGGCCACAACACACTAGCCTGGGACACGTCCAAAGAGACTACAGCCATTTGGAGTTTAGTCTGCTGCAAGAAAATAACCGACGTCTGCACGTCTCCAAATGTAATAAATAGGGACCCTCGTTATTCGCGAAAATAAATTTTTCTCACTTTGTTTCGGTGCCTTACGTGCACATCTGCAGTTCTGCTTCATGGTCAGTGATTGGATAGTTTAGCTCTCACGAGCCTAGGGATTCTACCGGAAAATCACAGACGTATGATGTTGCACGAACGTTATTGTAATAGGAACAGTCAAATGACAGGAGTCACTTCACAAAGATACAATGTCAATATCCATGAAGCAGGATTACAGATGTGCACGTAAGGCACTGAATCAAACTGGGACAAAATTCTTTCCGCGAAAAAGGGGAGGGGGGGCTATCAATAAATGATTTGTTAAAATAAACCCGTTTTGGTAACTTGTAATTCAACGATACTTCACTTTTAATGTTCCAAAAAAATACTTTTGTAGCTGTGATTGGCAAATAATAAATTGTGGGGCATGAGAATATTTTTAAAACTGCAGGTAGCAGCTGGAATCACAGTGGTGCGACAGACGTGAGGCAAAGTGAATGACGCGATTAAAAAAATAACTTGTGAGCCGATCAGCGCCGAGGCGGACGCGCTGATTGGCTGGCATCTTTTGTTATTCGCGTCGAGTCTGTAGCGCCATTGTGATTCCAGCGTTAGCGTCTAGTTGGCTGAGAGGTTGCTAGAGACGGCAACAGTGTCTGAGAGATCAAAGGAATTGACAGAGAAGCGGCCATTGCCTAAGATGCAATCCCAGCGAAATTGAAGAATTTTGTTCTTCAAGACTGGCGAGAGTGATTTGATATATGAAGTGAAATAAAGATAAATTGGTCAGCACTTGACATCGACGTCATAGCACTGGTGAGGGGTGACATGATCCCAGGAGCAGAGCGGAATGTGGGAGATCCCCGAGAAAACCCGCCGACCAGCGGCATCGTCCGGCATGATTCCCACATGAACAAATCCGGGGACCGACCCAGCCGGGGATCCAACCCGGATCGCCTTGGTATGTGGTAGGTGAATGATCTGGTCCCTGCACCAACCTCGGCCCAAAATCAGAATCGAGGAACTGGCGATGTAACCCGGTCGCTCCCGAGTACAGTGGTGAAAGTGGACAGGTGGCCATGTTGATTGGTCAGGGGAGGGGGGGGCTTATCTGGACATATAGTGTTTGCTGAGCAGCACTTATGACGCGGAGCTGGTATTAGTGTTGCCCAATAGAAGCAGAGCAACAACAGAAAGTGAGCGAGATGCCTTACGTAAACTGTTACCTGTGTTCTCGACGATTCTTCTTGCCATCTTCTAGCTACAGTGCATGTTTTCCATATTCTGCAGTTAACAATACTGATTTATCCTAGGAAAAATTGACTCTGCTGGTATTTTATTATTTTTCATTATTTACTAAATTGCCTCCTAATAATTAAGTGTGCGTGATATATAATTCAGCACTAAAAGCATTAGTTCAGAATTGTAAGTTTCTCGAAGACAATTTGCAAAAATATAAAAAAAATTAAATCATGCACAATAGTGTTTGCCAACTTTCTGAGCAAAAATTTTTTTCTAGTAACATATTCCTGAAGAACAATCTCTGACGCCAAAATCTCCTACATTTAACTGCCGCGCAAGAGATCACGCTTAACAAATGCATTATTCTGGATAATTGTTGCTCATAAAGTTCGCAAAAATCATTCTGAAGGATTGTTGTTTTATAGTTTTTCTATATTTAAAAAATGTGGATCTCAATTGTAGAACTCAGCACTTATTTATCTATCACGCCCTCTTAAGTCAAGATTAATTCTACCAAAGGTTAGAGAGGTAAGGTGAGATGGGCTTACAACTAGGTCTTAAGGGCGATAAAATTAAAATTTTATATTTTTATGAAATATTGTTAGTTTTATAGACGATACTTGTGAGTACATTTTCCTCTTACGAATCAATTTTAACTCGCATAATTTTCTCATAACGGCGCGTCAGAGTCAAAATCGGCATGTTCTGCTGCCATGCAAATAGTGAAAACCAATTGACTTATATAAGGTGAAATAACATATGGCGGGCTACGTAATGAAACATTTTTAAAAAAATTTTACGTACATATGGTTCAATCGTTTCCATGTCAGTGAGTAGGGAAAGTAATATTTCACGAGGTAAATGATCCGCTTGTTAGAATCCAGTGTCGTATGTATACTGGAGCCGCGCCTATTCGTACAGTGCCTGTTCTTCCAGCGAATAGCAGCTATTGCCATCAGTTGCCCTCTGTTATATAATTCAGGGCCTTATTTACCACTAGGCCCGGGCCTAGGGCGTAACTTTCACAAGGGCGCACTTTTACCGAGGAGAACGTGTGAAGAATCTCCCATCAATATGGCTACGAGTAAACAATTTTCATTGACTTTATTTTTGGCATTGTTGACTTACGGTGACTTTGTTAGTTTATCTGCCCAGCTAATTATTTTCAAATAACTATGTTACAATTAAGTTGAATTATTTTGTATTATTATTTCTATACATAGCGAGAGAACAGAGCAGTGTACTTTAAATAATGTGTAGAGACGTGAAAAATTCGCGTTTTCTGTTAGGCGCAAGCTAGAATCCCAGCAACTATAGGATAGGTCTGTATCACGTTCGCAATTGGTCGTCGACTTACTCGACACTTCCAGGAAGTAGCTGAGCCAATAATAAAACTATAATGGAATACAGGCCCATTTCACAGTGTCAGCGAGCAGCTAATAAACAGCTGCTGCCTGCACGATTTCACAAATATTCTTGTAAGCTAGCATACAGGTCAGTGAACCCGCAAATTTTTCCGGCCTCTAATAATGTGGTGTTGAAAACGGGGAGAGGACGCCAGTTGTTAAGGAAGGATTGGAAAACAGAGAAAAGGGGGGGGGGCCTTGGACTGAGGGGCGTAGGGCACCTAGAAGCTTAAACCCGGCCCTGGTTATATTGACGAGTCTTTGACAGATGCCAGTAGATGGTGAGTAACGCTACAAGAATCTGAAGAAAGCGTAGAGGCAAAGGTTTTCACGTTTTTATATCGAGAACTAATGTGTTTCTCCTTCGTGACTGCTTTTAGAAGATTTCTAGTCATCAGAATTTCACAACCCATTACCGTAACACCGTGTTTTAGAGTGCTGCCAGCTGCCGTGTGTGACAGAAGTAATATGTTATCGCGGGACCCAGACACTGACGTACAGGAATAGTATTGGGGGTGAGATTACCCGTTAATAGAGATAATCAATTATACTGTTCAAAATTACGCGATATTAACTTCATGAATAGTTGTCCTGGCATTTTCTAAGTGAGGAATTAAACATTCAAAACCAGTTACGTCCGAAAATCCGAAATCCAGTTTAACACTGGGCTACATATGAGTGTAAACTCTGCTCCACTAAACTAGATTACTGTCCTATTGAAAAAGGGCATGTTTCTTCTTAGTAACTACCAGTGGTGAAGCGTGGAATTTTTCTCCAAGATGTGTGGTGCTAAACAATGACTAGGGCTAGGAAAAATTCGCGATTTCAATGACCTGCATGCTGGAATCCAATGCCCTATGCATACTCAAGCCCCGTCTATTCGTTCATTGTCTGCTGTCTGAATGAGTGGCAGGTTATAGACAAATGGTAGGGCTTCGGTATACACAGGATAATGGATTCTAGCATGTTGGTCGTTGAATTTGCGAAATATTCCTAGCCCTGACAATGACTCTTGAGTTATCTGTGGAATGTTAAGTAGGACCCCTGTTTTTCGCGAAAATAATTTTGTCCCAGTTTGTTTCAGTGCTTTACGTGCACGTCTGTAGTTTTGCTTCATGGTTATTGGCAGCGTGTCTGTGTGAAGAGTCGTATATCATTTAACTGAGCCAATTACAATAACGTTCCTGCAACACCACACGTCTGTGATTTGCCGGTAGAATACATAGCCTCGTGAGAGTTAAAATATCCAATCACTGACCACGAAGCAGAACTACAGATGTGCACGTAAGGCACTGAAATAAAATGAGACAAAATTCTTTTCGCAAAAAACAGGGGTCCATACTGATAGGAGCAGGTACACTTCACAGCCAGTAGTGTGGGGGAGGTGAGGTAGGAACTGTCCAATCACACATCAGGAACACAAGAGTAATATTATTGTAGGACATTCGGGATAAAGTGAACACTAAACATTTATACATTGGAAAATGTCACTAGCTATTACTGTATATAATTCAACATTAACTATAGTTACCTTACTTCTTGTATGGTTGGCAACAAAATTACGCAATATAGTTCCGTGTGTTTTCCTATTTAAATGCAACAATACTGAAATGAAATCGACCGAAATCGACATAATTGTATTTTATATAGTTAATAAACCATTCGTTATCAAACTATACAGGTTCCTACTCACTACATAATTTATCTTACGCGCGCAAACATCAAGTGCCGTGTCCAGAGAGGTTAGATATGTCTCATTGTTAGCCGTTACGCGCGGAAAGATACGATTTGGTTGAAAATATAACTTCAGCAGGGCTTTTCAGGGTGCTCACTTTATCCCGAACCGTCTTTAGTTGATTCCTTCATGCATATTAAAGTAACATGACCAGGGCATAGAATATTTGCAATACAGAAGTGAAATAGCATGTAGGATGGCCGACTCAGTTTCACACGCCAACAAAATGGCTTCTCTGGCCAGCAACATGGCGGAAACACCTACAGCCAATCAGTGTAAGGATGGCTACCTTTGTTAGTTGGCAGCCAGGCCAATAGGAAACCTGCATTAAGGGCTTGTTCCCGAGTTTTTTTTTCAGACTTGTGCCAATAACTCAAATATTTTTTAACCAAAAGTTTTGAAAAAATTTGAGTCAATGTGCAATTACACGATGCACAATACTGTGGATGCGTTTTTAAAAACAATGTACCATTCGCCAGCAAAAAAAAAAAAAAAAAAATTAATAATTTCCTTCATTTTTGCTTATTTTTACGACGAAAAACTAGGTACTTTGGGTAGCAAAATCTAAAAAACCGTTCAGTATAATTCTACAAAAAATTCAGCTACAAATTATAACATATAAGTGTCAAAACTGTGCAGCAAAATTTTGATATGAGTATTAGGTAGCAATAAAAAAATATTTTCGAAATCACTGCAAAACTCCGTAACAAGGCCTTAACATGCAGGAGCCAAGCATACACGGGTCTGGTATCAACAACCTCGGCTAGCCAATAAGCGGCCAAGTTCGCCCGTATCAAATAAGCCGCCACGTAATTTCACGTCTGTATTACTACTTAGTCTATGACCAGAGTGTATTGTTGGATCTAATACTACTTCCTCTGAAACCACTACACGCCCCTTTGGTAACTATTATAAGATTTGAGATTTATCACTTTCCCCGACAACGAGATATGGTGGACATGTCTGGCCGTGAAAGTTTGCTCCTCTAGTGATAATTTGAATTAGCAAGTAAGTTTTAGTAACTAAGTTAATCTAATGAACATAAACACAAATATCTTGAATATTTTCTTACAAACTACGTGTCATAAAGTATCAATGCAGATTTATCTGAATAGAAGCAATCAGACTACACACAGTTTTTCAAATTTAGTATCCAAAATATATGATGATTCAAACATAAATAATAGTCTCACGGGGGAAAAAATGTCTGTTGGTCAGTTTTAAAGATAACTTTCAAACATAAAATGTTGCACGTAAAAGTTGTAAAAAAATATTATGATAAAAATTATAGAAACCATTAGTTTGAATTTTTTATGAAGTTAACCTTTTAAAATTATACTTCAAATACTAAGCTAAAGGATAAATCGACCATATATTGTGAACAGCTCTGCTCGCAAGTGTGTGCGCGGCCTTAGAAGTTAAATAATATAACATTTATTTTGGTCCCAGATATTAACATTTTTAGTGCGGTGAAATGTATGCCCTATTTTGGTTACTTTCAGTGTTATGTTGAAAACTGCTCACTTTACAGTGAAATGCATATAGCAGTCCTCCAGCCTTGTGATCGTGCAGCTATGACTTTCTCACTGTAAACTGTTATGTAGCATGGCGTAATACAGCTCAGATCCAGTCCACAGTTAAGACACCGCCTGCCTGGGAGGACGGATTAAATCTGCGCTAACTAAAAATTATGATTGTTAAACTTACGTTCCGTAGCCCAGTTTTACCACTAAAGCTATCTGATTTTGCTTGCTAAAATCGGTTACTGTTCTGCGAACATAACTGTGCTAATATTGGCACTGTTTAAAGGCGTGGTCCCACTATAAGTGTTTAATTTTAAATCAACAAGTCGTAGCCATCTTTTCCCTGAACTAACCTACGAAATATTATTACAACTTTTTTAACATTATTATACAATGATGATTCTTAACGGACGTGAAAATTTTCATAATTTAAATATAGTTAGTAGGCTAGGAATATTTCGCGAGTTGAACAACCAACATGCTAGAATCATTATCCTGTATACACCGAAGCCCTACCATTTGTAAATTACCTGCTACTCATTCAGACAGTACACAGCGAACTAATAGACGTGGCTAGAGTAGGCTCTATGCATAGGTGGGGCCCGGTAGTTTTCGTGAAAATATTTTTTTCCCACTTTGTTTCAGTGACTTACTTCTACACGTGCAGCTCAACTTCATGATTATTGGCAGAGGGTTTTTGTGCAGAGTTGTTATTCTCTTGACTTTGCCAACCAGTAAATGGATAACTTTAGTATGCTCTCCTTAGTTCATATATTCATAAGGGACCAAAATAACCAAACATAGTTGTGATTACTAAGCAATTATTACCTTGGCTCTCAATGTTATTTCAAATCTCCCGTGCATATTTCACTAAAGTCACGTGACACATGTTGAACACACAATTTCGTAGGCAGCTGTATAGAGGATACTCCCTCTACCCTATATTTACTCTAAGGCGATATCAGTTCTCCCAGCAGAGAACGGAAGGCGGACCCTAGAGTCGGTACAGAGGAGTTGGTTACTGTGCAGCTGGCTCGCGCACCTACATCCAGCCAAGATATCCCCTCCAGCATTGTGCGTTGATGACAGGCGAGTGTATCTCGAACGTCACGACAGTTCTCGGTACAGCTAGCGGACCAAGGAGTGCCTGGGGAAACGTTATTACACCGTCCTCGGTAAAAAAAAGAAAGGAATAGGCAGTGTTGGCAAGGGAGTAGCGGGGCTGGCGATACAGATCTGCTATTTACATATCCCGCAGGGCAGAGTGTGTGAGCGGCTAGCCATGAACTGCTGCCTGCTCTGCTGTACCCAACATTCCATACTGCTCTTGAGCAGTGATCTCACTGATAGTCTGGCAGTTCGGTGTTCCTCTGCAATAACGGTACCACACCCGTAATAAGTAATTATTCCGTCATCGTCAGTGATCGGAGACCTTCGGAACAATTGGCAGCTATGAACATTTAAACTTAAGAAAACTCGTGAATACGAATTTAACTATCGAACACAGTTTCATAATCTATTTAAAAGCTTACATTCTTATAAAAATAATTATATTTCACATAATTGCCCGATAATATGTTGCTTGAGAAAAGTATCAATTTAATTTTAACGTTGTTTTTTTTTTTTTTTTTTTTAATTGGTTACTTTGGTAAATCGATACCAAGAAATAATTTTGTCTCTAGTAAATACAGTCTTATGTAACACCACGACGATTAGAATGTTTATTAAGGTTTCTAGAGGACAGATGTTTTGAATCTCGAATTTATGTCTGTTTTCACTAACACTACACATTCTCCCGAGTTCCTGTGGAATCAGTAGTATAGGAGTCAGCCGTGTGCTCGACAACAGTAGCGGGACAATAACTGACATTACTTAAAAGAATGGTCAATGAAATAAGTGAATAACGGAAGACGGCCGTAGTCGTGCCCTAGCGAGCTGTTACGTAACCGCCTCCTTCCGGCCAGCGCGGTGTCCACAGAACTTCGGCAGGGGGAGCTGAAAAATATTCATTCTGAATTGCTACTATCCCGAGATGTTCTCCACCCATTTTTGTCCACAGACGTCTTTCTCCACTATCTGGTTATTGGCTGAGGTGTACGCAACACCTCTCCCTTTTTTTCACCCCATAATTTTCGAATGTCGAAAAATCTTTTCTTACAGGGTGCCTACGGGTCAAGGGAAAGCTACCGTCAAAATTGCATGGTTCTATGTCCAGCGGTTTGGGCTGTGCGTTGATGTATATGTGTGATGAAAACTGCTGTCGTTATTTGAAGTCTATCTTGCCCTGAAATTTATTCGCGAAAATGTCCCGTCCGTAAAGTCTGCTGATGAGGTCGAAGCTGTGCCTACATGTAGGACTGAGAGGAGGATGGGGAGGGGGGAGAGGTAAAGGCACATCTCGCGATGTAAACAAAAGCGTAACGAGCAGCGAGTGACCAGCCGAGCAGAACACGCAGCGGCAGGCAAGAAGCGTCTAGGTGCCACCGAAGACTAAACAGTAATACAGACGTGAAATGACGTAGCGGCTTATTTGATACGGGCGATCTTGTCCGCTTATTGGCTGCCCGAGGTTGTTGATACCAGCCCCGTGTATGTTTGGTTCCTGCTGTTACTACATGTTTCCTATTGGTCTGGCTGCCGGCTAGTAGGGCAGCCACCTTACGATTATTGGCTGTAGGCGTTCCCGCCATGTTGCTGGCCAGGGAAGCCATTTTGCTGGTGTGTGTGACTGAGTTCGCTGTCCTACCGTCTGTTTTACTTCTGTATTCCTACATATTCTGTGGTATCACCCACTTGGTCCACAAACACAGAGCAGCTGTCCAGACAGATGACAAAGTACAAACCCTACCATCACCTCCCATCAACGAGAGCCATATAGCCGCAGAAATGGGCACATATCCGAGGTAGGGGAGATCGTGTATGAAATGTTACGTTCGCCGAACAGTGCCGAGGCAGTAAGGACGACATGGTACATACATCACCCCTCGCCCTAGTCCTTAGGCGCTAGTCACTGAACTCGCGTGCAGACTTCTAACCGACAATTCGCCTCTTCATATACAACAGGTTGAAATGCTGTTTTTACACAGAAAAAACTGTTTTTTGGTGGCTACAAAATGTTTTGTCAATATGGACCTCACCAAATAATTTTGTAGTGGTTACAAAAATTTTTTAGTCACTACAAAACTTTATTGGGGACAGCAAAAATATTTTGTGGTAACTACAAAAAAATTTGGTAAGGTTCATTTCAACAAAATATTTTGCAGTGACTAATAAGTATTTTTTTCCAGTGTAGCCATTTTGAGAGGCTCCGAGTTTATTTTTCTAACCGACGTGATGCTTTGAAATTACTTTTCCGTCATCGTTATCGAAGTGTACTCACTCAAAATCGTATACGTTTTTGTGCTAGCATAAAACCTACATAAGTTGGACATCGCAAATACCAGCAACATAACGCCGACAAATAAGTACGTTATTTTGTTAAATATTTTACGTCAGTGTATTATTTAGCTTTCGTTAATTTTTAATTTATGATCACGGGTCAAAAAATTCATAATGCAACCATAAAATTGTTTATTGCAATACGTATTATTAGTCTATTAATTATTGTTGTAATCTCATTATTTTTTTTAAGATAGTGATAAATAACCAGTATGTCAGTCATCCAGACAAATGAGTGAAGCACGCCACTCGCTGTGTGTGTTGGTCTGTGTCTGTATATCTGCATGTGTTGCGTGTGTGTGCGTGAGATTGTGAGTGAAAACTGGTTTGTTTTGTGTGTATGCGTGTGTGATTCTGACTGAAAACTGGCTTACTTTGTGTGTGATTCAGAGTGAAAATTGGTTTGCTTTGTGTGGTGTGATTCTGATTGATAACTGGTTGGCTTGTTTGTGTGTTTATGTGTGCATGTATGGATTATTTTAATTTTTGTATGTACACTTGTACATATCATTGTTCTAACTTAACTGTTAAATATTTTTAAATTCTTAAATTATGTAATGTAATATTTTATTTGTGGTCATGTGTAATGGGTACAGTGTAAGATACGGCATCAATGTTTTAACTGCGCCTTAAAGCCGTAATAAATAGATAAATATGCCGGGACTGGGCCAGGCAATGAAACAATAACGAATCGGAAATATAATAAGTGTTGTGTATATATCTATGTAATGTCTATAGCGCCTCGTTGCCGTCTCGCCCGCGTAGTTGTAGGAAACTGAGCTGTCGGCCCGTGGAGTAAGACGTCCCGTAGTTCGCTGATGGGGAGGGGGAGGGGGGATCTGGCGGAACGACGTAACAGAGGACAATTCGCCACGTCTAGAAGCTGATCGCGTTCTGGCCTCAGGGTTTTACCACCCGTGGCTCGGTGTGGGAACTGCGCAGGGTCGTCATGGATGGTCAGCTTCGCTGGAAGAGCATGCTCAGTGAACTCCTCCGACCCCACGGCCTACGTTACACGCACTTCAACGTTCATTCATTTGTAGACATCTGCTTCATTTCAACGTTTCAACTAACTTGGAGTAAATATCAACTTTCCCAACATATTTACAGGCTGTCACTCGGTCAAGTGAACACTTTTAAAACCGCTTTGTCTTGCATAATAATATTATTGTTTCAGGCGTTAAGAGTGAGGGATAGCCGCCATCATTAATTTTTGTTTTTTGTCATAACTTTTCTTCTGAGTAAATGTACGGAACTGTAACCTAACTTCCGAATAGAATACATATTGATAACATTTTAGACACCATAAAACTATGTTTGCCGTTACTGTTGACCTACGTGTAATTGCAGTTAAGATCATAATAAGAATTTTCTAAATGCAATTAGTCATGTACGAACAGAAACGACAAACAAACATTTACGATGTCTAAAATTCTATCAATATGTTTTCTGTTCGGCAGTTAGATAAATTTACTCAGAAGAAAAAATACGTTACAAAATACTAAAATTCAATATTACGACTATCTCTCCCTCTTATTTTTTTTAGTACTGTACAATGTTACTCAGGGTGACTTGTTTACGTTTAAAACCAGCAAGAAACTAATAGGGGAAAAAGTAACAATGGTTTCAAAAGTGCCAACTTGTTCACAAACCAGCAATAAAAAGTTTTTACAACTCCACTGTGAGACGACAACAGAATTTGCGTTATCTAGTCTGGATGAAAAGAAAAATCACTTTATTTGAATTTTTTGTTACGGAATCACAAAGTAGTTATTACTGAACTAAAGCTTTATTTCAAAATAATAAAACATGTTTCTAGTGTAACAAAAGCTTTTAAACCGGAAATTACGCTTGATTTACACCCCCCTTTACGATGCCAGCGCAATTAGGGGCAAAATTCGTCCCTTGCCAAACTAACATTGAGCTTCGTAAACTGTAGTATAATTAAGCCGCGTTTACAAGCGACACTTTGCGTGCGTGCGTACGTTAAGTGTAGTAGTGAATCCAGCTTTATTAAACCTTGCCTGCAAGTAGTTGCATGGCGGGGCGACGACATATAGGTCTTTAGCACTGGTGAAGGCTGACATGAGGTGAATATGAAGAATGAAAGGGCGGAGGAAACGGTAGAGTCCCGAGAAAAACCCGCCGACCAATGGCATCGTTTGGCACGACCCCGCCGGGAATCGAACCCGGATCGCCTCGGTGGAAGGCGAATGGTATGGCGATTCGATAAGCGATTCCATTAAAGATGACTTAGCACTGACAAATTTAATAACATATGTAAAAAAATGTGTTTCCTTGCTCACGCCACGGCTCTCAGGTAGGTAGTGATTGTGAACGTCTTCACCCTGCATGCCAAGACGAGGCCTAGGCTATAGAATAGTTAGGAATACAGAAGTGAAATAGACAGTAGAGCAGCGAACTCGACCACTCACGCCAGCAAAATGGCTACGCTGGCCAACAACATGGCGGAAACACCTACGGCCAATCAGTGTAAGGTAGCTGCCCTGCTAGCCTGCAGCCAGGCCAATAGGAAACATGTAGTAACATGCAGGAGCCAAACATACACGGAGCTTGTATCAACAACCTCGGACAGCCAAAATCAGGGATGTTCGCCCGTATCAAATGAGCCGTCACGTCATTTCATGTCTATGCCTAGGCTCATACTAAATAGGAATACACAGAGGCCTGAAAAATTCGTGTTTTTTTTTTTTCGGTCACAGTTCCCCAACTGGCCCGTGACTTATTTGACACTTACAGGAGGGCGCTGAATTATTGTTAGGGACCCTTGTTTTTCGCGAAAAGAATTTTGTCCGATGTTGTTTTGGTCGTGACTCTACTCATAAAGAAGCAACTAAATGCAGGTCCAATTATATGCTAGCGAGCAACCAATCAAAACCTGCCACCAGCTCGAGAACACACATATTCTCGGAGGCTAGCCTGCAGACCAGTAAACTCACGAATTGTTATGGTTTCCAGTAATGCTGGTTGGTCAAGGTTGTTGATATCAGCTCCGTGTATGTTTGGTTCCTGTATGTTACTGCCGTGTTCCTATTGGCCTGGCTGCCGGCTAGCAGGGCAGTTGTCTTATGCTGGTAGGCGGTAGGCGTTCCCGCCATGTTGCTGGCCAGGGAAGCCATTTTGCTGGCGTGTGTGACTGATGCTGTGTCTCAAATAACCCAGAGAGCTCTCTCGCACCCTCTTGACGCCACGTAGTGTACTCTCTGCTGTTCCACATTCGAGGGAGAGTGAGCCTGAGTGAGCGACGATGCTCCCTATCTGCATCCTCTCACCCGCTCTGCTGGAAGACAGCTTTGTTTTCATTTAGAATATATAGAAATATGTTGAGTAAAAGGAAACGTTTACGCCGTCTTCTTTTATGTTATTCACTGACATGATTTAAGATTATTCCCAACACAGCAATAGGATCCTCACGATCTATATTTAGAGTTACGACTTTGTCGTCAAAATATTCTTACTCCATTTTGGCAGCTTTGCTTCATGGTTACTGGCAGCGTATATTTTCTCACATACGGCTGTCATTTGATTACACCAATCAGAACCAAGCGATTGTGACTCCACATGTCTGTGATTTGCCAGTAGAACCTCAAGATAAGTGAGAGATAAAATACCCAATCACTGGCCACGAAGCAGAGCTACAGAAGTGCACATAAGGCACTGAAACCAAATGGTGCAAAAAGCTTTTCGCCACAATATCGTGGCTCCATCCGTATTCAAACCATAACCTAACTGGAACTGGAAAGCATTGTTTTCTGCAGTCATTTATTTTTTCAGCTTACCTTTCCTCGCGCTAGGTTGCAGTGATTCGAGGGTGCATCCGAGGGAGGCTGTCTCAATTTGTTGGAAGAGTGAACCAGAGTGGGCGACACTAGCGTCGCGCAGCAGCAAACGATGGAAACAAACATGACACCCCCCCACCAATGCCTAAGGGAAATTTCGAGGGAAAAATTCCCTCCTGAGGGAAAAAATTCCCGCCGAGGAAAAATATTCCCTCATCCAACAAGTGGCAACCCAAAACAAGATGGAGGACACCGCACACAAGATGGAGGACACCACACGACAAGATGGACGACGTGACATGAAAACAAAAACAACATGGCGGCCGAAACAGCCCCTATCCTAACTTCGGTCATTTCCTACTACTTTATTTGAGACCCGGCCTGAGTCTGCTGTCCTACCTGCTATTTCACTTCTGTAAGCCTAGATATTCTGTGCTGGTGGTGTGAGGCACGCCTGTACTGGTATAGCAGACTTGAGCGTGTCTAACAAGCATAGTCGCAGTGTAACTACGTCGGCCAGTATGCTAAGTGCTTGGATAAACAGCCAGCCACATCCGGCAGAGTCCGGCAAGCAATTACATTCTGCAGCTCGCGAGATTGCGAGGTGTGTCCGCGGGGCTTCGGGGGTGGGGGATACTCGGATCTTTCGACTAGCTAAAACTGCAAGTGACGCAATTTCCTGTCTGCCATCTTTCCTCGTCGTCGTCGACAGACGTCGGCCCG
This sequence comes from Medauroidea extradentata, assembly GCA_003012365.1. Taxonomy (NCBI): domain Eukaryota; kingdom Metazoa; phylum Arthropoda; class Insecta; order Phasmatodea; family Phasmatidae; genus Medauroidea; species Medauroidea extradentata. The sequence continues at coordinate 54,626 of PNEQ01044113.1, forward strand.
TATCTAACTCACGATTACAAAACAGTGAAAAAACATTACTGCAAAATTACTCTCTGTCAGGACAAATCTTTGTTTTCTGTATCTGTCTAGTCGATCCCATAACATACTGTTACAAGTTTGAGAACACACAAACTTTATATGTGGGCAATTCCCATGAGTTCTTTGGGATAGAGGTCTATAATTACAAATAAAAGAGTTAAATTAAGTTCTGGATTTAATAGCTCACAAAGCTATGAAATACACAAAACAGTAATCAACTAGAACTCTCACAACACAATTAGTTATGCACACAATTACTCCTGTGTCACAGACACGTTAATTAACT
>PNEQ01044122.1:0-35790 GCA_003012365.1 Medauroidea extradentata
AAAATGCCAGACAATGCTACGCACTTAATTTGTGGACAGCTTTCGTATGGTTAGGGAGCTACAAAATAATAATAATAATTCGCGGCGGGGAACTTGGTGCGCCTCCGACGCAGTAAGTACTGGCGTATGTGCAAAAGCTCGCTTCAGAACACAAACTATCGTTTCAGGCAGCCGGTGCAGCAATACGTGGTGCCTGCAGAAGAAGAGGGTGGCTGCGCCTGTCGACCGCCTCGTCCGGCTAACAGCTAGACAATAAAGGAGGGGTGGTAAACTGAGCTTCCACCAGGCTCCCCTCCCTTCCTGCTGTGCGCTGACTGACATATGCCTTCCTCCAATACCGGCCTCCTCACTCTCAAGCTGGTCCCGCCCCTCTGCTTGGCATTTACTACCGCTCCCCCCCAAAATCCAGTTCAGGGTCCTCTGCATAAAACCCTTAATATATTTACGTAAATCTATACTTTGTGATTTTTGGCTTTAAACGCTAGTTGACGATGCGAGGGGCTATGGTCCTAAATCACACACAGGTCATGAAAGTATAGGATTTTCTGGTTGTGGAAAACTTTCAAAGAGTAGTTGTAGTTTAAGGCCATGCTCCCTAGTTTCTACATTTTAGACATATTAGTTTTTATAACGCCTAAACGAGAGCACATATAAAAATTCCGTTAGGCAGGTTTCCTTAAAATCGTATTCTCCATGTCGTCAGATTTTTTCAAAGCGGTGAATAATATGGTTTTACCTAATTATGTATTTAACAAAATTCTGGTTTAGGCCTATTGACGTTTTAGTCGAAGCTGTATACTTTCTTTATTTGAGAAAAAGTTAACTATCACGGCAAAAACCCATTTTAAAGAAAACTGCCAGATTTTTTATATATCGATGGTGTTACGCAGTAAGGGCATTATCAACATACAAGTCTCTTTTCTTTTTAATTTTTTGACATAAATGAGATGTTTCGGTATGTTACGTGTCACAAATATTATTAATTATAAAATGTATAGTGAAATAGCATGTAGCTTTATTGGATATAAAAGCGATTTCAAGTAAGTTCAATAATTTATTTTTAGAAAAATTCACATTGTGTTGATAAGACACTTTCTGCAGAACACCATCGATATGTTCTCGTTTTAGCTAAAATAAAAAGTAACATAACAGTGGAGGTAAGAGAGCATGGCGTTAACAACCGGCGCACTTTAATGACGTTGCCTTCCGCTATGTATCAGGAAGAAGACACACACAAAACAGTTTAGCTTCAGGAAGGGTGTATTCCACCCATGTTAAATTTTTGTATCCTTCCAAATCCTAAGCCGGGACTTTCCGTTGTATTTTTACGCACGTTCCCGTCTTTTCGGCGATGGTACCTGGACACGTGCTGGGAATTTATCAGCTCGGAATTATTTCTGGCCTACTGCAGCTTCCTGGCCGTGCGTCGGTGACGGGAAGGGGACTGTCCTATCGCGCTGCAGTTTACGTTTTGTACAAACATCGGATAAATTTTTTATCTCCCACGGGGTTATCGATTCGCAGTTTGCGGCAAGGGGTTTGAGGGGGCGAGGTGAGGATAGGAGTTACCCCCTCGCTGGCCCGAAACACACCAATAAAGAGTGCGTATAACAGGATTATCCGGGAGCCTGTAGGGCGGGGGGCTATGGATAGGGGAGTGCCCTAGCATGCGTGTGGCAGGTCTAATGGAGTTAAAATCCAACGCGGTGGCGGCGGTGGCGCGAGCTTGCACGGTTAAAAGGGAAGAGAGAAGGGAAGCCCGCATCGTGGGATCAGCTTCCGGACCCGCGAAAAGCGTTGGAGGCCATTTAGCGAGGGACAAGGCAATAAAGCCGCGTACCCCCTTCCCCTCGCTCCAAACACCTCAAACCCCGGCGATCCTCCACACACAAACCAGCACCTAATTTTCAATTTTCACACACCCCCAACCGCCTTCCTTCCCTTCTTCCTTCGACACGACTTGCCGGCACCTCATAATGAATACTTTGGCTCTGATGATGACAAGGGATGGGGGAATAAAGAGCGTGGAATGGGGGCTTGAGGAAGGAATGGGAGCAAATTCGCAAAGATTACTAACTAAATTAAAACTCGGCTGCGCGGGCGGTTGTAACCACCAAGCACTTCCCTCCAGGTCGGGCCCTGAGATTTTCTGGAACGCTTCGGTTTGGTGATGAGGCAGCGTTGTACCAGATCGTAGACTTTCTAGTGTAAATGAGTTATGTGAAATCCTACGGGCCTATAGTACGAGAGTAAGCGAAAAATGGAGGGGAGAAAGAGGATTGGTAAATGAGTGACTGTATGGTCATTTCCTGTATCACATCTGCCGAAACGCAAAAATCTGTTAGATAGATGCATCATTGGCAAACATAGCTACGCATTTTGTAATGGTTTAGATGCCAAGGCTTTATATATATATATATATATATATATATATATATATATATTAGTTAGCCACATTTTTATAATTTTAGGTTTTATTATTTAAAAAATTATATTTAAAGCAGAAATTACAGTATTTTGATTGATGTAAGCTAACACAGGTTAATGTTTCGTTAAATATAATAATTTGTGTCACAAATGTCAACAGAACACGCAAATAAGGATACATTTACATAAATATTTTCTGCATATAATCTTATATACCATTCTGCTGCATGTAAATATTTTTTTCGTGCTAGCACCGAGCATATAGATCAAATGCTAAACTGGGTCTATGGGACAGGTATTTCGACAAAAAATAACACAGCTTCGTATGAAGTGGAATGTTAAATACCATCAAATTTTTAGCATTATCGATGTCTGAATTTGTGATATGTTCAGCTCAGTGGGCAACGTATAGCCTAACGTTATGCCACTGTAAAATGAATTCAAAATGCAATCTTTTTGGAACATACAGATTAATATAATACTTTAGCAGCTTAGCTAATAATAATACATTCCTCTATGATAACGAAGTTTTGAATTAAGTTCTTAAGAGGCTTATGCACTTGACGCATGCCGCGTCTATTCTTTTCCACGCGAAGCAGCTAAATTAATTCACAATGTGTTTATCTACGAAAATAACACATGGTTAAAAATAGGCTTCTGTAATTTTAAAAACGCAACATACTTATTTGAAACACGTTTTTGGGGGCCTTCAAAATGGCTAAAATCGGGGGGTTTTTTTAAGGCAGCTGCAGCTGGAAAAATAACACCCGGATTCGTAAAACACAACATTGGAAAGCATGCGTTGGACTTTTTTGCAAATAAAATTGTAAGGTCGCTGCCTTAAGTCTCATACGAAAATTAGTAGTACGTAAACACTGCACGTCAGTTTGTCGGGCCGCGAATAGAAGCGATGCTGTAACTGTCGAGTGTGGAAAGTTGAACCTTATTGCTCCGCTGCCTCCGCGGATCAAACGTAGGAAATTACATTTTCTGAATAGCCCTCTTAAGATTATATGTGGTAAAGTAGTAAATAACTCGTCAAAAGGCGACAATTAAAATGACGTCTTTGCTAAGGACTGACAACTTAAAACCGTTGTGGAACCAACTTTCTTAGCTATCACACAGTTCATAAATAAAATGATGAATATTTTAACATTGCCTTGCGATACATCAAATTATTTAGAAGTAGTTTTATTGGTTCTTAAAACAAAGCTGATATATCTTTAGTCAGGAGCTGCTTTTCAAAATCAAGTTGTTTCTTCAGAATGCAGGCTAAACTCCGACAGTGAGAAGAGTAGGTTAGTTGTTTGTAAGTATACCAGGAATTCAGTACATTGAGATGCTGCCTACTTCGGAGCCCTGGCGAAGAAAAAATAGGGTTTTACATGTTAAATTGTTTTCAATGACACTCGGTCACTCTTTGTGATATTGCTTCCGGACGAAAACCGTTTTCTGCGCATAGAAAAATAGAATATTCCTACGTTAGTAAAATAGAAGTAAAAAATTTAAGAATAGCCATTTTCACGTGTTTTTTGTGCGTAAAAATGCTTTTTTGCCCACAATTTTAAGGGTATTGAAAAAACTTCCTAAACGATCCATAGCAATGTATACGCGGCACCGAGACGAACAAGAACGTCAGTGGTGGCATACATGTAACTTCAACCGTTACTGAGCCACGTGGAAAATCATTTAACTTTTAAATCCCTATGATTGCTCCCGTCGTGGCCTCAAGGTAGGCAGCGCCCTTAAGTTTGTCTATTTAAAAGAGCTTTTGTAGTAGTAATTGTGGGATTCATAGAGATGATGGAGTGTTGTATCTCATAAGAAATGTCATTCAGGAACGTAAACATATGATTTAGTGACAAACCTTCCGATATTTCCAAAGCGATCTTCCTTGTTGCTTCAGGAGGTTATAAATGGCTCGTAACGTAGTCAACCACAATGTCGGAGTAGATATTATTGTCCAGCACATAATCCGCGTGGTCTCATCAATTTGTATGATAACCGCTTAAATTTTACAAAACAAACACTGTTAATGATGCCTTATAGTACTAAAATTAAAGGAAGAAAATTCTTTTTTTTTTTTTTTTTAACGTTCTCAGTGGTAAACTGTTCGTGACTAACTGACATGATTGCATTTAGCACACAGAAACACTATATTAGAAGCAGGTATCATATGTTCCTGCAGTAAGTCTAGTTTCAAGCGGTAAACCCAAACATTTACCGATTGCTATGTAATGTTATCGTGTTGATTATTCGTTCCCGCACACGTAATAGCGAAATATTAAATCTTCGATTCTTTTACAAACACTAGAAAAAAATTTTCCGTGATGTTAAGTGGGGCAACTGTATAAATCACACAATTAAAAATCGCTAGGCCAACTCTTGAATATCTGTCTGTAACCTATATCTGGCTGTGCGTTCATTCACAGCTTTAGTAACAAAAACTTGATATATTCGGCAAATGAACAGAGTTGTGGACCGCCAGTGTATATGTATATATATATATATATATATATATATATATATATATATATATATAGGCTATATACACGCATACAACTAATCTTAATTTTTTTTTTTTCAAAATTTCAGAAAACTTGATACACCTATAATACATACAAAGCTGACTTGAATATTGTATATTTAGTTCATCCTGGGTACATATTTTCAAAATGACAGCCGTTTTTATATTTTTACCATTGTATGACACATCTTAAGTACATATTTTTTTGAATTTTACCAAACTTATATTACACATACTACACACAAAGCTGACATTAGTGTTGTGTATTTAGTTTTGCCTGTGTTTTTAATTTTCCAAATGGGGTTATCTTTATATTTTTAGCATAGTATAACATATCATAGTAAGCATTTTTCAGAATCTCCTCAAACTTGGTACACATATAAAACATACAACTCTGACATGACTTTTGTGTATGTCGTTTATCCTGTGTTCATACTTTCAAAATGACGACCTGTTTACATTTTAGCGTAGTATGAAACATCTTAGAAAATAGTATTTTTATAATATTTATAATTTCACAAAACACATATAGTACATACAAAGATCCAAAGCTGACTTTACTGTTGTGTATTTGGTTAATCATGCGTCATAATATTTTTAGTACAGTAATAAAGACGTTCAAAGATATTTATTTATTATTATAATTTCTAAGAATTTGAATATACTTGTTACACGTATACTGCCTACAAACCTGACTTGACCTTTGTATATTTCATTCATCCATGTGTAATATTTTGAAAACGGCCCTTAATTTTTAATTTTGTTTATGATAGAGAGACAAATTTTTAGAGATGATTTTTCTACAACTTGTTAAACCAATCTCTCGCACATTAGCAAGCTTACTTATCTATAGTATATATAGTAAATCCTACGTCTAAATCAATATTATTATTAAATATTGATAGCTAACGTGAACAATTTTAACTTTCAGGGTTAAGTTGCACCTACTCTGGGGAATGTAGGCTTATCAGCTATGCTGGTAACTTCTTGTTGAGTTGTCTAAGTGTATTATTTTACCCTAGATTTTTCTGTCGTATATGTGTTCGTTGAGCTAAATGCATTTGTTCAAAATCTTAACAGTAATTTCAGCATATCATTAAACTTTGTATACGTTTGGTACAATATATCCCTGTTATAGGTCGAAAATGGCAAGCTGTTTCTTTTTCTTGTATATCAACATTTTCCTCCTTACGTTTTACGTAAAAATAATAATGCATCAAAACTACCTTATATGAGCTACGTTTATATACGTTCTGCGAATAATTGTATTCACCGCGACATTGAACCTAGTGACATTACTGATGATGTTAGTGAAGTGAAGAGAGCAAAGATTTTGGTCAGCAGATATCTAGGACTTTAACTCTCGTGAGGAGTGACATGATGTGATTTGTGCAGGAATAAAAGGGCGGGGGAAACTGGAGATCCCCGAGAAAACCTGCCAAGCAATGGCATCGTCCTACGATATTCCCTCATGCAAATATCCGTGGAATGACCCTGCCGGGAATCGAATCAGGACCGCCTTAGTGGAAGGCGAGTACTCTGGCTAGTAAGCCAACCGCTGCCACAGAGCGTTATTAAAAGTTTATTGGCAAGCTGACTAAGTTCTTTTCCGAAATGAGAGAGATATTTTTTGTCAGCGCTTTAACGTCGATGTCTTTAGCGATAGTGATGGGTGAGAGGCGGGGGATACGGGAGATCCCCGAGATAACCCGCCGACCAACGGTATCGTCCGGCACGATTCCTACATACGAAAATTCGAGGACCGACCCCGCCGGGAATCGAACTCGGTTCCCCTTGGCGGTTGGCAAATGGTCCAACCGTTCGGCCATCGCGGCCAGTTCCGAACTGAGAAAACATAACTTTTAAATCAGTGAAATAGCTAGTTACGTCGAATCCACCCGAGTAAGATTTTCTGTAGTCACCCCCTAACAAAGGACTGGGTTCACCATACACTCCGGTCTTGAAGATGTATTTCATTTCCATATTACTAGATAACGTTCGTGAGTGCTAATATTACAACATACAAACATTAAAATTCTTTCAATCCCCACAAACGATTAACATACTAATTAGGCGAGAACAAGCTTGTGTAATGGGGTGAGTAACTTGAAAGCATAGGGAAAATGCTTAACAGCTTTTTTAGTTCCCCTAGACACTCGGCTGTAAAAAGAATGTAAAGAATGTGGTTTATTAAATTATGCCGCTCCACTGAGGGAGAAGAGGAATGAGGAAATTCTCACACCCTTCTTTCCATCACAAAGGGCGAAGCTGAAAAAAAAAACGAAGCGGTAAACACATTTCCTCACGTACGATTACGTTTTTATTCACGGCGATAAGGAATTAGGTTGTCGGCTCTTTGCAGTCGCATTGAAATCGTGATCCTAGCTGGCCTAATATGTACGGTTGCCCAGGAAGACGTTCGTAATTATAACAGAGGAATTTCGTTATTATAACAGAGCAATTTATTCATTGTTTACTTTTCTTAAAAAAAAAAAAGTACTTCAATTTTGTCGTTTATATGCCTATGTAGCGTGTTGCTGAAGTAAAAAACAAAATAATGGCATGTTCAAATGGTTTTGCTTGTAATGAACGCTAACGGACAGTTATTCATTAGAAAATTGTGTTCCTTGAATTTAGAAAATTGTGTTCTTTGAATTTAGAAAATTGCAAGGTAGCACAAGTTCATGTACGTAGTACATCTTTAAAATTTAAAAAAATCTAAAACTTATGGTTTAAACTGACGAATTTGTAATTTATTTTACGGTCACACATGATGTTTACTATCTTTTATGTAAAAAATGTACTGAATATATTAACAAAACAAATAGAAAAGCTGGACTCGTAAAACGATCAGTACCGACTATCGGACAGTAAAAAAAAGTTATTTCAGTACATCAGCACCTGCTTTGTGTGGCTAAGAAAGCATTTAGCTAGACAACGAAAACCTGTTTTAGAGTTTTACTTGCTTGCAATTTGACCTCTTAGAATATGTCAATTAGTTTTTGGATAAAAACGTTGCACTTATCAAACATTTTTTGCAGGGATGCCAAATTTATTTTATGCATGCTTTTAACTCGGCAGTACTTTCAGTCAGCAGAAATATGTCGCCATTGAAATGATAACCCCGAATTAAGAATAACACTTCAATTTAGCTTTGTAATGATCAAATTTTCGCCACTTCTAGGTATTTAGAAAATAACATTTTTAAATTTATTTTAACTTAAAAAAATATAATCAACGGTACATAACCGTACTCCAAGGTATCAACTACTTCGTTTATTCTCTGACTTTTTCTTGAAGATAGTAAAAACCAGTACGTTATTACTACTAGCCGTACCATCTTTCAATGTAAATACAACTAGAACAGTAACAATTATCTTCCTCTTTTATTTTATGTTTTTTGTGGATATACGTTATTTGAATTTTTTACTTACATTATTTTAGTTTCAATACTTCTTCAGTTGACTGAGAAACACTATTGTTGCTTTACAAAATATAACTTACACCAAAACACGGATTAGATTCTTTTGTATTTGGTGTTTTTCTTTTTCAAAGGAAGAGTCCTATAAACTTTTTGCACCGTTCGATCTCATGTTAAAGAATAGTTCTCTAATTAATGTGTTTGGCTGCGCAAGACTGGAAATATTATTCAAGTAATGTCTTTGCAATTACAAAAATGAATTCTTAATGTAACAAAATTCTTATTGGAGTCTTATTGGAGTCCACGATAGAAAGTTTCGCAAACACAAATTATGGACGTGTTGTTTTAATTATACACAAGCTGTACATTAACGCGTGTCATTTTCAATATCAAAATATGGCATTGCAATTCTTTACACAACAAAGTTTCACTCTAATTAAATGTTGCGAATCGTTTCCGACATAATTAAATTTTTTCTTCTTATATTACATAATCTGCAGATACCCGAGATATGGCGATATAGGGTTTAAAAAAAATGTGTCAAATAATATTTAAAAAAAAAAAAAAAAAAAAAAAAAAAACTACAAAGACCGTTTAACGTGACCAATCATTAACGCAGTTTTTCAAATAACGTTCTGGTAGTTAAAATTCACCAAAGACACTTTTTTCGACTGTAAGAAGGAATATTTTTGCCAGGGTAAAAAGGTTAACTAATTATGTAACTTTCATTCTTGCGTAGTTTATGTCCAAACGTGTAAGTCTGGTTGATGTAAGCCTGTAAAATTGGAAAACGTGTTAGTTTGATTACAACAGTTATTGTTTTACCTTATTAGCTTCAAAATGTTAGTAAATTTATAAAAAAAATTATTTTTAAACTCGTATGGAAATAAGTGTAATTGTTAGCACCATTGCGTGAAGGGCAGTTTTAACAACTAGAATATTTAATTACATTTTTATAGGTTATAGCCACGCTTGTCTCCAAGTGAATCAGTCATTTGAGTAACCCCTCATGTCACTCTCAAGAAATTGCAATTCAATAATTTATTACTGAAAATGTATACTCATATGAACCGTCAAAATAACGTATCTTTGTTTAAACAGATTTGGTGCACATTTTACTTCTATTCTGAATGGTTTAAATTCACAGTTTTTAAAGTAAATGTGCATAAACCTACATTGTGAAAAATGTGATATGTGGGGTTTCTCAAATGACCGATTTAAGTATGTATGATTCTTACTCAGTTGCGAGAATACAGTTTGTGAACTGAATGCAATGTAATGATTTTCCTTTATTTAATTGTGATATTCCAGTTAACAAAGGTTGTTCGATAGGTATGACATATAGAGCAGCACATTGTAATTACAATTTTACACCTATACGTGCATTGCAAAGAATATAATTCGCTAAACTTAATTTTCCCCCTATAGTTTTGTTAGTTTTCATATCATGAATTCATTTTCGAACATTTTCCATGAAGAAAGATTTCTTGGAAACAGTTTACATTTGCCATTAAAATAGTAATGCCAGTATTTTGCTGAAAATTTTTTTGAAAAATGGAATACAGATAACACCGCGAAAAAGTGAAAGTAGATTGAATTTAATATTGTACAATGTAGCTAAATTTTTTCGTGTATTTCATACTGTGCATATATGTTAAATTTACAGTTTGGTATAATATTCTCAGACGTAACACAAAACTACAACTACGTATATTTTTACCCAGCGATTGTGTTATTGCATTAAAATATGACTCACAACACGAGAATCCTGGCATAGCAAAGCAAAATAACCGATAATTACAACTAAATACTGACACTGATAAAGAAAATAATTTAATTTAATCACACAACATTTTATTGTTAAACCAAAACACAATACTAATTATTTTTAAATGTAACAAATTTTACTGATTATTTAATGTTTATCCAGTTCCTATATATATATATACACACCATCTCGCTAATGTGTTACTAGCAACGGAAAGATAAATTCTACGAAAATGCCAAAAGTTACCAATCAGAAGAAAGTCTAATGAAATACAAGCATTTAAACCGAGCAAATATTGGGGATAAATGTCAAGCGTAGTTTAAAATTAAGCTAACAATTCTGTGAAAACAGCTATAATTTTCCAGACAATTCTGTAGATATATAACTGCGCAGGGATAAGTCTAAACACATTTAAAAACTTGCAGAATTTAAGGCGACGTGATCGTACAGACTTAATATGATGCCACGAGTATGAATCTAGTTAGCATCAAATTTAATTTGATGAGAAACACACTATCTACAGCGTCTTTATAGTATGTTAGCTAAGCAATAACTTTTACGTACACAGCGTGATCGGACAATGACAGCGCAGCACAACGATACTACAGACAGAAGACGGTGCCGTTTCGCAGAGCATACGCGCCTCATCCGCTTGGTATCAAAATCCAAAATTTTTAATCACGTAAGAGCAAGATTACCAACATGTTGAATTTGCCGTTTTTCAAACACTCGGTGACACAATTTTCTGTTTAGCGACTTGTGTATGGTGTGGTTCAATCTAGCCAAACTTCTTTTATACTGTATATACCGTAAAGTGAGGTTCCTTTGCACTTCTATGGGCAACTTTGCACCACTAGGTTAATTTCATCCTATATGAAAATTCTATGGTACCCTTCATTCCAAAGTCTTGTTTATTATTAAATCTATGCATGGCGAAGTCTTCAACAGTTCGAGATTCTGCACAATTTTATTTACAACAAAAATACGTGATGCAAAGTAACCCCACTACACGATAGGTGATTCGTTATAAAGTGAGCACTTTTGAAGAAAAACTTGGTTGGATTGATATTTTAAAAATTATATTTATTGTTTCCTCAAATGTTAACTTCTGAGTACAGTGCAATAATATATACTCGTTGGTTGTTATTTAACTGGCATTGTTTACATTAGAGACTAGCGGGAAAATTTGTGTTATGTGAAAGGAAAAATGTAACTACGGTCTCAGAAGTGACTACTTTATTCTGAATTACCTATACCAAAACAAGTGTCGTTAGTTTAAGGTTAATAGTATTTGCTTTTTGACCGTAACGGATTTTGGTGAAGTAAAACTAACGTAAGTATTCATTTGCAAACGTAAAATTTTTTTGTTCATTTTCGTAGAATTGCAGCATCTTCAGTAAGTTTCTTTTACGACATTTTGGCTAATTAAAGATTTAGTTGTTCATTGCGACCCTATATTCGAGCCCACTGCCTACTGTAACGCTATTGGGCCTACGCCAAAAAATCTACAAAACCTAAAATAAAAAATGTGGCTCGCAACTATTGGTACAGTTTAATAACTTAAAAATTTTCTCTGCGTTAGCAATTGTGTATCACTTTTCCCCGTCCTTCGGTGATGATTTATGAATCCACTTTAATGTTCGCCACTTAGGGGAGTTCCTAGTGAATTTATCGTGCATAGTTTTGTAACGTGAAAAAAAACTAGAGAGTAACTAGAAGCAAAGTGGCAAGAAGTTTAATGGGGTCCTTTTTTTACCCGAGCTGTGAAGGAATTGGAATGTAACGGAAGGGGTAGGGAGAGGGAAGTCTTTTCCTGTAACTCGTTGCTGTCACTGAAAGAAAGACCACGATATATATACGATAAGCGAGTTTTGGCACCAAGTTAAAAATTTGGCGTCAAGTTAAACCAAATGCCCAGATTCTTGGGATATTAAATTCCTTAGCTAACATGAATAAGAGTTGTGTTTTCTCACCAATCATATCAGTTTTTTGAATATAAATACAACTATAAACAGTAAGGATATTACATTTTTAAAGAAATTAGCCTACGTTCTATAGAATATTTACATTCATGACATAAAATCATATAGGTGCCTATGTGAAAATGGCGAACTGCATTACACTTGAATGAAATCTGATTTACAAATATTTGTGTACAAGGCAGCACTCAATGACACAGTATCTCATACTAACGGAAGGACTGAAATTAAAATACCAGGTCATCATAACGACTTTAACGCTATTAAACTGTCTTTGTAAAATAAGGCTAAGTTGTGAAATAAATGCAATTTTTAAATAGTTCTCACTCAACAATAGCTATGTATCTAAGCCTATTAAAGATTGTTATAATCGTAGGTTCATATTTGTGGCAAACATGTGTGAGTTATAAAAATATTTCTGTAATGTAAATATTTATTGCAACATTAACAGTAATCATTGCGTAATTTAAAAGAAATCACTTGCATATCTACGTTAACTGAGGATGTAGTGTGTTGCGAAAATGCGGGTGCATCTAATTGAAAATTAAGCCGAAAGAGAGTTTTTAATTTGTCCGTAATATGAACATAAGGATAAATACTATTATTGTAACAATATTCATAAACATTAAATTTCTTTAATTAAAATAATAAAATTCTTGATATTTCACTCTCAGACACTATTCAGAATATCGTTGCTAACTACAAAGAATTTGTTTACTTTATACTTAAGAAAAGCAATCTTAGAGGCTATTTTATGGCAGTATTACTACAGCTGCATGCACTTTACGGACACATTGATAACATATTTTCAGTTCTATTTTCTCATAAGCTATCACAACACAAAATAAACACAATCCACCCTAGATCAACTTGCATATTATATCTGTAAACATTTAATAAATAATGGCATCAAACGCTTGAAAACCTTTTGACATGTTTCATGATATCACTTTTGTTTTTGTAAAAGACTCAAAATTTATAATAGTACGGAGCGAAGAAATTAATTCGGTCCACGTAGGCGTACATTAGACTCGTAATATTCTTCTTGTATTTCTTATTGCAAACTGTTGATGAAAGTGTTTAGAAGATTTTATCTCATAAATTTAGACATATTCTGTTGTATGATACAGATTGAACGTCTATATGATAGGTAATAATCATTCATTAAGAATATAAAACTTTTTTTACGGAAATTTGGAACGAGTTTTGTTTAATTTGATTAGCTTGTCCTACATTGTAGAATATGCCGACCATTATTACTGTCTATGCAGTGTTAAATAAAAATATTTATAAAATAAAACAGCTAATTTTCACACCTGAAATATTTTAATTAATCATTTTACAAATTAGTTATTTATAACAGTTTACTATGGGTGAAGCATATTCGTACATAGACATAAGAATTCTTGTCGATTTAATGTGTATAACTTACGAGGAGCAAAGGAAATCATACTACTCTGAATGAAAGGAATGAAACTGGTAGACTTTTAAAACGGGCGGAATATCAAAAATGAACTGCCTCTCCAAAAATTGCGTCGTCACCAAGGAATAATGTAAAAATTGCCAGGGATCCCCAGCTGAGCTGAAGAAGTGTTTCGCTCAGAATATTTTCTCCCTGCTTCACGGGACGACGACGCGACGGGGAAACGAGATGTGACCTTATTAAACCATCCCGCTCTATTGCCGCAGCTACAGCGCCTGCCGTGAAATGATCGTTTACCATGATGTTCTTGTCCTCTTCCCTTCCTTCGCCTTTCGCGGTAGGCCAACCCGCCGGGCGCAAGATGCCATCTGGGAAGCCCAAACCTCACGAGTAACGAGGTCGTATAAATACACTTCCATCCACCAATATACGGCTTTATGAATCGAGCGATGAATCAGCACGGAATCCTTACTTTACGGGTGCGCCTTCGAACAGGTAGGTTTACTCCCGTCGTCGCACTTGTGACGAAACTTTCGTTGGTTACCCAGTGTTGAATTCCTTCGGCCGTTTATCCTGCTGCTACATTAATGAAGTATTAAACAAATTATCCATGTACAACTTGTTACCTTACTTTGCCTATGGGTGTGATATCGGGTAACCTGGCCTCTTATAACTGGGCAGACTGGGCAATTGCCCAGGGCGCAACCCGCAAGAATAATATTTTTTACTTTAAATGTAAGTAGTGACTTGATAATTTACGCCCATTTGTAATGTTATGTATTTCATGCACACACATTCTTATAAAAATATTGTACAACAGCAAATTTATTATTTTTTTTCATGACTTTTTTTACTGCGGGGGGGGGGGGTTTAATTTTTATTTGACCATGGCGCCAGGCATTTTAACTAGGGGCCGGCGGGTCCCTATAATCACAATATTACAGGATAATATCAGGCATTTAGAAGTATTTTTAACGGAGTCGTTGGCCTGTAGGTGAAAATAAATTCGCGCAAACTTGTTTCAATGTTTAATGTGCATATTTGCAGCTGAGCTTCGTGGCTATTGACAGCATTTGCGCTGTGCAGAGGCATCGCACATTCGACTATCGTAATGAGTACAAGGTTACTGCGGCACCAAATGTTTGTGATTTACGGGTAGAAACCCAGTACAGTTTCAGTTAAAATTATCCAATAACTGACCCTGAAACAAGCTTCAACTGTGTCCGCAAGGCGTTGGAAAAAGTTGGTGCAAAATTCGTTACAATCGTTTAAATTCAAATTTGTAATGTCACATAATATGTATTGGCGAGTTAACCGCGACATTTTTTGAACGAAGATTTCTATCTCCATTACAGACGTACGCCATATTAAAAGTGTCCTGTTTACTATTCCTTATTTAATACCTGCAATTTTTATACGTAGCAAGGGAATAGAATAACTGCGGGTACGATTGGATATACGGTGTAAATTTAGGTTTATTTAGAAAAATGTGTCGTTCGTCTGTGAATGAAAAATACGAGCATAAAGATTTGTTTGTAACAGTGAAATACATTATTAATTTGGTATTGACGTTGTATACAAAAGAAAATTCAATTAATGAAACCAAAATAGTTAAAAATCCAGTTTTGAAATCTGACTGTTAAAAATTATGCTAAACCATCACAAATATTACTACGATCTCTGCAAATTTGGCAAACTAATAATTTTATTGGAATATCATCTGTCGCAAAAAAGTATAAGTGATAGCAGTCGTCGTTTAAAGAGTTTCCTTTATCCCTAGCGAATCATTAACAATTGTGACAATAACGACTACGCACTGAAGTTAGTTTATTTACGGAAATTATATGACGAAAACAAAAACACACACGCACGCGTCCCCACACACACGTCATAACCTCACACATCCACGGTCAAGTTACCCATTAAACCCAAACCCACACTCACAATACCACGCGTATACACCTATGAACCCACCCACACATATATTCATACACACACACACACACTCTCTCTCTCTCTCTCACACACACAAAAACTAGTTACGATCTACTACTAAAACAGAAAAATGAAGTATTCGCAAAACCTGGCAGCAAAACAAATTTTACACAAGAATCTTGTAACCACCCTTTTATGAAAGCTATTGGCGCAAATACTGATTTCCATGTTTGTCTAAGATCTCAGTAAAATTTAACATCACCCTTAGAGTCATTTTTAAGACCAAACCTTTCTCGATATGTATTTTGCCAAAACTATTTACATACACACATATAACAATAGTTTTCTACTGTAATTATTGTATGTGCTTTGAAGAAAGTTCAAGACAAAAGGTCACCAAAGATATTAAACTCCATATATGTCCAATTTACATAATGTACAACCTCCTTCTATTTTATAAAGCAAATGAGGGGCATCCGTTGAATGGCAATGTGTGATTTATATTTTTGTAAAATTGTTATTTATCTTAACCCGTAAAACATTTGCTTTTGGAAACCTATGCAGTACAGTCATGCATTTTTTAAAATTTTATTATTAACGTCTGTTACTCGGTAATGCATTATGCTGTTTTGCCGATTTGCTGAACGTGGTTAATGCAAACATTAAAGGTTTATTGGTAGGCTAGCCATGAAATTATTTTCGTGCCAATGTTTAAGAAAACCACGACATTAAAATATTTCAAATCACTGTGATTATAAGTAAAAACTTACCATTAGTGTATGAGCCACTATTTTGCAAAATTTTAAAATGGACATATTTGTTATTTGCGATGTGTCGAATGCTCGAATGATTGATAATACTGAAGCAGTACGTTTCAGTTGCCAAAGTACGAGTTTAATTTAGTGTAATTGATAAAGTATGAAATAATTTTTTAAACCTTGAATGTATACTATAAACTTTACCGTGTGATAGTCTAAAGAAAAGGAAGCTAACAAAAACATCAGCATGCAAGCCGCAGCTAGAAGAAACGGAGGGAAGATTTTAGAGCAATAAACAATAGTGGTGTATGGCAATATAGCTGTCCTGTCAAGCAGCGAGCGTCTTTATGGCCCCATATATCTTCCACAGTATAAATGCTGACTTTCCGCCGAGCTCGTTTCATCTTCTCGCGTTATCGATTCTACTATCTGGCGTGTATTCGTTCCTGGCAGATATCTCAGCATTAAGCTACAGATCGATTGCAATTTGTCGCCGACGCTCAGATTTAACAAAGTATAGGCCCTGTACTTTTATTTCAACGGCTCGTAAATTTGAACAATTGAAATGTTAGGTTATAAAAGAATGTTGTCAAATTTGCAAACACTCTTCAAATTTGAATGTAACAGCTACGGAATTTATTTTAAGAACACTTGAACAAAATCATACAACTTAACATTCCTGAGACTTAATCTTAGTTTTTTTTTTTAACAAACTGCATAATGAATCCGAAGAAATGTGTAGGACAAAGGTTTATAAATAATATTTTAATTGTTTTCTTAGTAACTGATAAGAGTAAATATTACACCGTGGTTTTTGGCTACGAGATAAAAGCAATCATTAATAATTAGGAAGTCTACCTCTCTATCCTGAATTTTGGTTGTCTGCTCGGTATCACAGAGAAAGCAATAATATAAGTGCATAAGGCCGTGCTCGGCAGTTTTCTTAAATAAAAACTTATACAGAATAAGTCGCAACTAGACCAACAGTTTTTGAGAGTTGACTTCTTACGAAAATTATGATGAAACATATAAAGATTTACGGCTTAAATTATATATTTAGTGAGGTACGCACCCTTAAAGTACCAGGATTGTAAATGCTTTTGTGTGCGCAAATAAGAAACTACGTGATATTAAGGATCAACTTTTTGTATAAACCATGAACGTAGCTGTCAACGGTATCTGCATTTTGAATAATCATCTCTCTAGCGGTGATAAACCCGACCGGAGTGTCGTTGTAATGAGTGAGAATGAGTGAGAGATTTTTGGTTAGCGCTTAAAATCGAGATCTTCAGCGCTGGTGAGATATGACATGATGTGAGTATGGAGCAGCGCCGGAATGAAGGGGCGGGGAAACGGGAGATCCTCGAGAAAACCCGCCGTCCAGCGGCATCGTCCGGCATGATGATTCCCACATGCGACAATCAGGGGACCAACCACGCCGGGATCGCCTTTGTGGTTAGGTGAATGGTCTGACCGGCATGCTTTGGTCTTTACTTCATACTATTAAAAAATAAAGTGTTGTGGTCACCGCTTAAAGTTTCGTAGGAAAAAGACTACAATGAAAACCTTGCACACCAGTTTGGCGCTGCGAATAGGGGCGATATGCTTCTCGTCAAGCGTGGCACACTGGCTCTTATGGCTACGCTGTTACCACACTTCAAAGGTGGAAATTCGACACCGGCGAAGACTCCTCTTAAGGGGGATTGATCCCTGTCAGATCGGTTTTACGGTTTTTCTTATAAATCAAGGAATATACACACTGTTTTACTTTTTTCACGCTGAGAAGGCATAGTTTATTGTTTCATTCACTTTTTGGAATCCATATGGCGTTGTTTCTGTTAATGTTGCGGCCTCTGTAGTCGCTCCCGTAAATAAAGCAATTTTTCTTTTCCAGCTGTTTCCCGTTGCAAAATAATAAATATTTTATGATTCCAGCAATTACAGAAAATCGATTAAGTTTGTATCTATGCCTTGTCGGGACAAAAATTTTGATACATCGATTGGGACAGAAGTTATCGAGAAGAAACAGATAAATCCAAGGTGGTAGTGATCAATACCCCTTAAGCAACTGTGTAACACGATCTGTGACATTAGATCTAGCATCATGCCAATGGCTGTTTTAAACCAGTAGATGTAATAAATTTCTGTAATTTACAATATTGTGTTCGTGTTTTTTAAAATGAAGTGTCGTTATTATTATTGATATTATTTTTCAGTTGTTAATCGGTGAATGTGTGATAACTGACACAACATACAAGTCTTCTATGACAACTGAACGAATTTGCAGAGCACTGCGACAGTAAAGTAGATAAACCGCATAGCGTACGTTGCACAGGTTGCATAGCAACAGGAGAACCAATTCCCTTTGTGCCACACCACGGCGACCTTTTTCGTTCCTGTCAACCATTTCTTTCTTAATCTACCTAAAAAAAAGTTGATTAAAAGTAATTCTTAAGAAATTTCGAACAACCACAGTGACAATTCTACCGATTTTATAAAACTATAGGGATGATTTAAAAAATACAAACAAACGCTGTTAACAGCTTCGTTCACATAAGATTTTTACGAAAAATTTGAACTTAACACGACATAGTTTCTTATTTACGTACATAAAAACATTCCAAGACTTCTTACTTTAAGGGTGCGTACCTCCCTTAAAAATGACATAAGGCCATAAGTATCTACATGTTTTCGTGATATTTTGTCTTCAAAAGTCACCCCCCAAAATTTGTCTGTCTAATTTAAAACCCATTTTATATACGTGATATTTTTAGACTACTGACGAGCAGGTCCGTAGAAAGTTGTCGACATTACGTTGCATGCAACAAGTATTACACGCGGCCAAAGTCGCGTGCTGGCAGCTAGTATAAATCTAGTATAAATGCAATGCGTGTTTCAGGCTGAATGGAAATCGACAGTTGTGCCACCACGTTTCATTTATAACGGGACACATTTCACACGGACTGCCATAAACAATCTGCACAGATCCGTGACGCTTCACCGGCGTGATTTATCTGCAGTTTGTGCTTATCAACATAAAACAATACGATCTGATAATACGTTGCTGCATTTACTTCTTCGAGCGCTATTAATTAATATATTGTATGTGTTACGAAATCTTTCAATTACTAATACGTATTGCGAATAGGACGTGAGTGTGTGTGTGTGTATATATATGTATGTATGTATATATATATATATATATATATATATATATATATATATATATATATATATATATATATATATATATATATACATACATATACATACATATATATACACACACACTCACGTCCTACATACATAGAACCGGTTTTTCCTCAAAATTATGTAAAGGGTGTGCTTTGTGTGTTGCAGCCATTCCTCATGAATCAGCATATATATTTGATATACATATATAAATCAGTTAATAAATATACGTACATAAAAATCAGTCAATATATGAAAACGAATGTATAATCTTACCGACAAACTTCGGTAGGTTAATCCGTATTAAAAATATTAATATATCCGAAGTTGGTACCACTTTTTCTTTCTGAGGACAGTAAGAAGCCCACAAATAAATGAATTATTAAAGCATTATTTTGAAAGGACAACAATATATTTGAGGTTTTTCAAGATAGTCGAGCCAGGAGTCAGACTCCCACACAGCTTAATGCGTGCCCAGTTTTCTACAACTTAGCAAACGCGCTCGATGGATGACGTAGCAATTAAGTAAGTAAATCATGTAAACTTTTAGTAAGATCCTGCTTCATGTTACGAAGCTGACGATATTAGTCTTGCAATTTACAATTTTTTTTTCGCTAGTTGCAATGGTTTCGAGATGGGGCTGATAGTTGAAAGAATGTCGTTCACTTTTGGAAATGTTCGGTATTGAACCCATAGTTCTCTACCTGCTATCCATTGATTTGGCCCTATTCCAATACAAGCGCAAATATCGGTGGTATCTTTCCTTCAGCCCGGTACACACTATACATAATTCAGTATAGAATTCCGTACCTAATTCATTACAAGTAGCACTGCGGTAGTGTGTACCGCAACTACGCTGGTTCCAAACCGAATTCCGTACTTAATTTTACAGATAGAGCCCGTCATATTTTACATCGTAGTGTTTGTTCACGCACAAGTGTAATGCACAGTTTCAACCACCACGCATATGAAGTACGCAAGCAGGGTTGCCAATATGCTTGGAATCATGGAGGTAGGAGTGTACAGGAGATGGTATGTTGGGACTTCCTTGAAGCCAATGTATATATGCCAGTTTGCCGTGAACAATGCGTTATTGTAGCCCGACACATTGCATTGAGTAGACCGAGTAAGGTTTTCGTAAGCGCCTCGTATTGTATTGTTACTGTAGAATGAACAGATTTGAATGAAAACGGTTCCGTGTGTTGCATTCGGGTGTAAATAGAAAACAGGTACGTGAAATACATCTGCTGCTGTTAAATTTCAAGAGTAAATTGACATGTTACATATTTGCGTAGTGTAAATTATGTGGTTAACCAATTATTTATGTACGTAAACCTAGCGAAGTAACCTGATGATGTTCAACTGCTGGCTAATAGCAATAAAACAAACAAATTTGCACACGAAATGTTAAATAAATAGCTTGAACTAGCATAAATGAATTAAGTTAACTCAACAATGGTTTCCATGTCGGTACTCACAGAAATATGATTCAAAACGCAGTCATGTTGTTAAGTTAACATTGTATAGCATAATTTTGTTCTCTAAGCAGTGTAGACTAAGATAAAAATGACATATTTGTCAGTCGATAAATCATTTCTACCTTATCGCTTTTCAAAATTCGTGTAAAATACACTCTCTCTTATGGCGGAAGCAATGTTTATGGGCTACAGTGACCACGTGTATAAACGTTCAGGCAACAAAGGAACAAATACACTGATTTCAAGCGTTTGCCTACACAGTATATGACATGGCCACCCCCTGTTTAGAATATAAATAAAATTCATGTTTCCTACTGAACCAACGACCGTCGGAGCTTACAAAACCTAAATAATTGAAGATTGTCGCACTTATTTGGCAGTTACACGTATGTCATGTATTGTGAAATAGTTTTCAGGAATTTTACAGTTAGTATAGCATATACCAACCAACGACACAAATATATTTTTCTTCTTTATGCACCGAAACATAAAAGTAAACAGTGATAGCATGTACACAGCACATATGTTTTACTACAGAGTTCAGTAATGAAATCTCAGTTGACGTTCATGAACATAATTAAGTAAGGTATTGAGTAGAGAACTAAGGATAGTGTGAACCTGTCTTTAGCCAAACTTGTCTACAAATGTCTGTTACCTTCTTGACCCTTAGTAGTAACAACCGTAACTTAAGGCTACGGGACCCTGTTATGCTATCTTAGTAAGTTTTATTTTTAAATCCTGAAAAGGCGCAGATATCGCAAAACCGTTATATAGAAATGCAATTCGTTTGTACTATGCAGCCTATCTTTTTTTTTAGAAACGTAGGTTTATATCATTTGTCTAACTATTGTCTTTAAGAAAAATTGATTACGTCGATAGTTAGCCAACATTATAGAACCTTATGCTTTAAAAACATTAGGCTTCATAGTACAAACAATTTCCAACATTTCTATGTATCGGTTTTTGAGATATCTGCTTCCTTTCAAGATTTGAAAATTAAAACATACTAAAATAGCATAAACATGGATCCGTGGTCTTAACTTAGATTAAAGTGACAGTACACGTGACGGGTGCACCTTGGTGTGACCTTGAGACAACTGACTGTGCAGAATTACGAGATATGAGTGTATAATACAAGTTGCTATCAGTTACAAGCCTCATTTTATGGTCCATTAGTGTGTTTGTTCAGTGCATGCAACCTACATATATTGAGCACATCTCAACCGTTCATCGATTACTGTATTAGGTTACACTATCTAGGACTCAGGTCCGGTCCGGTATATATCAGAGACACTGTCAAGCGTGATGTTTGTTTATATAAGTAAAACACCTGAAAATTTATAAAATAAATTTCTGTTATGTATCGTGAACGTTGTATAACGCACATAAAAGTATGATATTATTAAATGCAGGCCACTTTCATTACGTTGACAGCTGAGAAGTTTTACAGGATCATGTTACACTATAGGTGGAGAATCAAGTTTCCTTAAATTTAACATGTGAGGACCAAAATATAAAACATTACCGAATGAGAGGGATTTTAACCTTCGGAGCCTTAATTTACGATACGAGTAGAACCGCTCTTTTATAAGCCATTCACGATAAAGTGAGCACTGCATAAAGTTTTCCTTCAGCCGTTTTGCAGCCATCTTCACTATTTTTAATATGAAAACTTTCGTGTCACTAAAAACCATTGTAAACGTTTCAACGCTCTCAGAAGTTAACATATATTGGCCCAATATAACAAAATTTTAATTAATTACAAGTTCTGATGAGTGCTCAGTTTATAGTGAACAGACTATACCGGTTCTGTATGAACATTCTTAATGAGCAAAACTTATGATGTGTTTGAGAATTATAAACCTAATGTAGAGACAATACAATAATAAATCTGGAGTTTAAGGTTTGTAAAGGTAATTTTACATTTTAATTTTAATCTGTCCTTCTGAAAACCACCCAATCTTTCAAGGCTAAAATAAATCTTGGGAGTTAATTACAGAGCATGAAGTAATTAATTTTTTACGATAAGCACTGTTTTTTACTTTTCTATCGTTATTTAAAAAAACCAAGGATTATTTTCTCCTCAAGAACTTTCGGTATAGTTAGTTTTTGCCGTAATGTTAGTATGCAAGTACACCGTACTATAAAAAATAAAGTCTTCCTATAGAAGTTAAGCATGTTTACCTTTAAGCTCATACTTGCATGAATTCTTCAACACGTACGACACAAGAATACATATAGTTTAATGGACGTAGAAACAAAAAATTTGTTCATGTATATTAAAGTAGGTACAGATGATGTCATATTGCTCGCGAACACAGACTGTACAGAATTATTCTGTGGTCATAACTAAGTAGAAAATTAACATTTGGCAAAAATAAAGTAATTAACTTTCCAGCAAAATAACACGATGTTAATTAAATATAGTTTGTAACGTTTGCGGAATTCCCAGTGGGAACAGGCGAGAAGACACGCTAATTATGCAGCTTATATAACGAGTTAGTGGTTAGGGACGATTGCAGTTGAAATCTTGAGCATTAACTTATGCGTTATGACGTATACAGAAGATTTGAAAGTGACTTGTTCAATGCACTGGGTTTCCAATATAACAGTCAGTTATAAGCGTGAATGGGGGTTTCTAAAGCGTTAAAAATAAATAGTTATATTTGATACCATGGGCCTAAGTAAAAGTCCTGGGGAAGCTGATAATCAGGGCCAAGTACAACCCATATATGAGGCAGATAAAAAGCTAGCATCAACGATCAAAAATAGTTTTCCAAAGCTAGATTTAACAGTTCTTTATCCATTTTCACCGGTCTCTGTCTGAATGAAAATACTGACTGCTGTAATTTGCAGAAGGGGAAAAAAAAACTGTCAAACAGTAACTTACCACCAAAATATGGAGTTCACTTTGCCATCTTCCGATGATGGTATTGTCACTCGTTTCCATTTGCTGGAATTTTGACTTAACGAATGAATTATGAACTGTTTTCACTGACCATGAGTTTCAGGGCACGCGACAACAGCTAACTGCATAATTTTTCTATTGTAAACATACCTTAAGAGTTAGCGGACCTGGCACATGAGACGCGCTGTAGCGTGGTGTGGAAAGTATTCTTTCTTGTGTAACTATTAAAAATTTGTCCAATGAGTTTACCTACAAAAAGAAGAAACACTTCAGAATATGTCCTTTTGATTTAAGAAATGCCGTCCGCTTGTTAAACACATGATTTCCAAGCTCCTCAAAAGTGTTAAAAATGACTTATTTACGCTGCTGTAGCTGAGGATATATCAACCGTAATCGGAAAACTAAATCATAGAAACCTGCATTGGATTTTACCACATAAATTAATAGAGTCATCGCTTGAAGTCCCATTGGAAAACGATTTTTACGAAAACACTCACTGCGTGCTAGTTTAGTACTCCGCCCCTAGATGTGATGAGGTGTTTGTAGGACGTGTTATATTCGACTTATACGATCTTTGAAAGAACTGTGCAATGGGAGTGCATGACTGGATTTATTTGCTTGGACATACTCCATTGCGAAATAAATGACTGTGAAAAGAAAACAAAAAATAAGACAAAAAATACATTAAAACATTTGACAATCATTTATTTCGCAATGAAGTATGTCCAAGCAAATAAATCTAGTCTTTCGACTTACAGCCATCCCCGTTTCCGTGCCTGGAACGAAAGCTAGTGTCCACTGTATCTTAAGAGAGCGTGGTATACAGGGTGTTAAAAAAAAAGTATTCCATATTGTAAGGGATTGTAGTATGGACGAAAACAAGAAGACAAAGTCCAGTAAACATAGGGTCCAAAACGCATACCTAAGGAAATACGGGCGTTTGTTCTTTTCCTCTACTGTGACATATCTTCAACTCCACACTCTTTGCTTTAACCTGCACTAGTCCCATTATCGCATCACCGCTATAGGAGGTGCTCGATATGGTGTCCGTTCATAGCATGGCATGCTTCTGCCCGACGCCGTAGGGAATCACGCACTCTTTGAAAGACACCAGCTTGCTCGCGGATATGCTGGCAGGCATTGACGACACGCTCCTGTAGAGTTTGCACATCATTAATGGGGGTTGCATAGACCAAAGTCTTCAAGTGTCCCCACAACCAGAAATCCAAGGGATTTAGGTCAGGGGAACGAGGAGGCCAAGATACAGGACCTCCCCGACCAATCCATTGCCTATTAAAAGTGTTTGTGAGGTGTTATCTGACATTCCGAAAAAAATGGGCTGGCGCTCCATCATGCATAAACCACGTCTCTAGTCTTCGCTGGTATGGGACGTCATCCAGTAAGACTGACAAGTCGTTAACTAAGAACTCAAGATACCTTGCACCAGTCAGTCTGTTCGGTAGTATGTGAGGTCCTATTAATCTATCACCAATAATACCTGCCCACACATTAATTGAAAATCGGTGCTGACGCCTTCCTTCGTCAACTGCGTGTGGATTTTCATCTGCCCAAACATGGTTGTTATGAAAATTTACAATCCCATCTTGGTGGAAACCAGCCTCATCTGTGAACAGAATTTTGGTTATGAAATGTGGATCATCACCACATCTTTGCAACAGCCACTGGCAGAAGTGCAAGCGAACAGGAAGGTCTTGCTGTCTAAGGGCTTGGACACGTTGTACATGATATGGGTATAGCAATTGTTCATGCAGGATAGCCCAGACAAGAGGATAGCTAACCCCGACAGCTGCTGCAATTCTACGTACACTAGTTTCAGGATTTTCTTCCACTAGTTTCAATGTTCGCTCCTCCACAACAGGTATACGAATGGTGCGTGGTCTGCCGCGATCCGATGTTGTTGGAGCTAAGGAGCCAGAGTCCGCTAATCGCTGGAAAAGACGGCTAAATAATTGTGCAGATGGTAGTCTGCGTTGTGGATATTTGCCAGCGTACAAGACACGTGCTCGTCGGTTGCTTCCATTTGCCAGACCATAACAAAATATCATGTCTGCCATTTCCCGTGTGGAATAATACGCTTCCATTTTGCTGGAAAGTGCAAAGATAAAACCATAATGTACAATCATATCATACAATTAATAACAAAACGTAACTATTCCACTACAACTAACACAAATGTGCACTGCACTTACCCAGAACACACTAACAGAGGTTTAATGCCTGCTGCTTCCACGAACAAACACAGTGTACTGTGCCCGCACTTCGTGTTCTGCATTCTGTTGGCCAGCAAAGAGCATAGAGTTGAAGATATGTCGCACAGTAGTGAAAATGAATAAACGCCCGTAGCTCCTAAGATACGCGTTTTAGACCATATGTTTACTGGACTTTGTCTTCTTGTTTTCGTCCATACTACAATCCCTTAAAATATGGAATACTTTTTTTTTAACACTCGGTATAAGCCAACGGTAAAAGCATTAATCTATAACTGTAGGTTTCTTGAAGCCAATATGCGTAAACTAAACAACAGCAATTTTAGACAATAGATTTAGCCAACATATTAAACTCAATTGTTCCCAGTGTTACGAACCTCTGAGGCACAATCTCTGACGCCAGAACCTCTTGTACTTAACTGCGGCGCAAGAGATCAACGGTAACGAATTAATAATTCCAGATAAATATGTACTTATAAAGTTGGCAAATGCCATTATCTAGGACTGTCGTTGAGTATTTTATCCATATTTGCTTCGAAAAAAGCGTATACATCAATTGATGTTTTCAGCGTTTATTTATCTACCACGCACTCGTAAGGCAAGGAGTTAGGTACACACGAGTTCAGTTTGGTCATATAAGCCATAGAATACACGGACCGTGAGTATTTCGACATAGTGAATGACCACGGGTGTATCAGGCACAGCGGCGATTAGTGGTAGTGTTCCAATGCTAACGGTATTATATCCGACAATACACCGTAAATCATTATCTGTAAATGTATCACATCAATGCATAGGTGTGTTACGGTAATAGTTAAGGTAAAATTGTTCCCATGTATCAGTGGTAGCATTCCTATGTGTTTTAGGAAACGTTAAAGTGCATACTAAAGTTACCAGTCTTGCATAGTAACAACATTCAACAGTTTCTCATGATAAGTGCCCCACACTGTGTATGGGTAAAAACCTTCTTATACTATTAAGGAAGTATTTTATAGTATACATTAGTGCACGTGACAGTTGTGTTGTGGAAACATGTGTGTTTTACTGGAGAATTTGTTTCTCTCATCTTGCATACTACTAGAAGTGCAGTGTACCTACCCCTACTGACTTTTGAGAAAATATTTTTGCTCCGGTTTGTTTCAATGCCGTGTATGCACATCTGCAGCTCTACTTCGTGTTTATTGGCAACGTGTATTTGTGTTTTCGTAAAGGTCTGCTATTGGTCCACAGTCCTCGAGGGAAAGTCTCAGTAAAAGACACCCAATCGAGAAAGTAACTGACGTGTACAAGCATTTGAGTTCTAACGTCTTATCAAATGAGTTCGCGAAATTTCCGGGTCCCTTATCAGTGCCTCTGAAAAAAAAAAATACTTAGTATTCACTGCAAAATATTTCGTTAAACTAGACCTCATGAAATTTTTTTGTTGCCACCACAAAAAATGTTTGCTGTCCCCAATAAAGTTTTGCACTGACTACAAAAAAATTATGTAACCACTACAAAATTTTTTTTAGGTCCATATTGACAAAATAATTTGTAGCCACCACAAAACAGTTATTTCTGTGTGAATAAATACAACTCTGAGTTGTTATTGTAACCACTTAAGTGGTAAACGCAGGTCGTCTCTCTACATCCATTAGCGTGGTAGGTTTGAGAAATGATTCCTCCAGACTAGAGACCGGAGACTAGCCTGCAAGAACATCTATGTTTTCAAGCAGACATTATCTGCTCACTGGCTCTCGATGACGCAGGGATATGGGCCGGCATTTAGTTGCTTATGTACTACTGGCTAAGCGACTTCCAGGAAGTCTCAAATAAGACACGGGCCAATTGCAAAAGTGACACGAACTTACAGTTGTTGGATATTTAGCTTGGGGCTAAAAGAAAACGCTAATTCTTAAGGTCTCTACTCCAGACACTCGACCTCACTTATAGGAAAACATTCCGTTGGGTGTGTCTTCCACACACATTAATGCCATGCTCAAAACATCTGTGGTATTTAGTAGACTACTGTTTCCCATGCAATTCCGACCAACGATTATCCGCTGGCTTTCACATACTTCCATTTCATAATTACGTTACAATAGGCAGTACACTTGTAACTGACTCAGACAATTTCATTCGCTGGAGAACTGAAATTAAATATTCTATTTGCACAAATTTCAGTGCACTGAGAATATGATGCAAGATAAAGCTTTTGGTATAGTATGTTACTAAAAATATAATTATTTTAACACTTCTATTTACTAACTTATAACAGTTGTTGTCTGGAGGACAATATTATTCTTCTAATTAAGTCACTGAAAATATACGTAAAATACAATCCCCCAAATAATACTTGACATTTTTGATTGATTCATACTAGCAACTCCCACGGTTTGCAGTTCTGTTCAAGTCACGTTACAAAACATTTTACATAGCCTTATTTCTTTTCACTAACAAGCTATTTTTTAATTTTGAGCAAGAGAGTGTATTTCTTTACTCTACATATAAGTTTGTTAGAAAATAATATTTATACACGTAAATAACAGAGAATCGCAAGTGTTTTCACTATAGAGATTTTTGGTTTGCATATTATTTGTAACTCACAGCGTGATTTTCACACCAAATGGTACTTTATTATAAACACAGAGTTTATGAACTGCGCGTTTGTTTCTAGTACAGAATGTACTTTTGTGAACGTTAGAGTACTGTGACAAAATATGTATTTAATTGTGAAATTATTAACTCTGATCACTACAAAATTTGATAATTTAAATCGACTTTACTCCTAATATGACGCAAACGACGCTACTGTCTTCTACGTTATGGACAAAATTTTCGTTTTGTAGAAACGACGCTCTATGTATGACTAGATGAGAACCATAATAAATCAAAGCAACGTGTGACACATCGTGATTATGACGCATAATGAGAGCTGAAACAGAGAACAGTAATCGACCTGCTAAAGTGATTTCGGAGAATCGCGGAAAACTAAAATCATCATGACCGAACCAGTAATGGAACCCTGATCGTTCTGATTGCAAGTCTAACTATTAACTACTGCTATGCCCTACCTGGGCATTTTGTCCAGTTTAACGAATTTGTATTTTGTATGGTATGAATGTTTGTTTAAATTTGTTATTACGATTTAGTATGCAGAACTGCTAAGAAAATTAATTTTTCATTATAATGAATGATTTTCATTAAGCACAGTGAATTTTTGCTTTAAAGTTCTCAGGGCCATCAGGTCCGAGCTGTTAGGTACCCTTAAGGTCTTGCTGTTTTTATGGTAATAATTTTTTTAAGCGTAAACAAGAACAAATATAAAAAATCTGTCTGGTAGTTTGGTTTAAAATAGCTTTTGCAGTGATAGCTTTTTTTTTTCAAGACAAGAAATTACACTGCAATTTCGTTTATTACATGATTAACTGAAAGTAAAGTATTTACTGCCTAGAAAAAAATCTACAGCACGGAGAAAATGAATTTCAAACAAAACTGCCAGACATATTTCTTAAATCTGCTCTCGTTTTGCGTAAAGATTATAATCGCTAAAAATGTAGAAACAAGAGAGCACGAACTTATATGTAAATAAATTATTTTACCACGTGTTTTAATTATTTAAAGGTATGCTCACAATGTTTGGTTTGGATATGCCAGCAGGGTGTAACAAATTGTTAGTTTTATAATTGCACGTGTACACCGTGTCTTGTCATTGTCACAGTTTGTAAACCTGCTCGTTTGATATTCCTAAATAGGAAAATGTCGTACTGCACTTTGAATATCTCCAGTGAAATAAACAGTTTGTGTTTAATGTTGATATTGCCGGAAGCAGAAAAAAAAAAACATTTTACAGCCGCTAATCAGTTTTAATTTCCTTAATTTCTTCGAAACGTTTTAAAAAGTTTCAAATCTGAGATACAATTTCCGTGCTTTATGTTTCATTAATTGCTACAAAATATATATGATATTGTAATCTGAGTGACGAACAAGTAAATTAGAAAGAATACAAAATTCTTGTAAAATTGTCAAACTACATAATTTAAGTGAAATTAATTTTTATAAGGACTGACAAAGGTGTGGAAAGAGCTGAGCTTTAGTTTTTTTAACACTGGATTTCGCTTTCGTCGTAATAAATCACCGTGAAGTCCGTGAACTGGTACCGTTAAAGTAATCAGAATGCGTTATTTATTGCTGCGTAACATTAACGTGATTGGATTCATTTTCATCGATTCCGCCGCTAGTGTAGGCTTTCAGCGATTCAGTCGTCCTTAAATAATAATAAAAAACTGGCTTAAAATATATTAATAACATTTTAATATCTACTAATGTGAGGAATGTGCGGCCAAGTATTTCAGTCAATGAATTTCAGTTTTTATTGAAATAATAATCCATAACATCCACAGTTCAAACAGTTTTGTCCAAAAAATTGTAAATACCTTAATTAACTAGATGTCAATAATTTAATAACGTACCTTACAATTCCCGATAAAAACCTACGTTTATTTATTATTTTATGTTTAATGCATTTTACTGTTAAATGTTCGATTCTTTATTTGATTCTTTAAAATATTTCTTTGGGATGAATGAAGGAAATATGAAGTTGTCTTTATGACAAACATAGAAATACACATTAAAAATGAGCCGGTATATTGAAATGTAGGAAACACAGATTAATAAATAATATTTTTCTTGAAAAACTAGCCAAATACTAGGTTCAGCCTATATGTTAACATTAGGTAAATAATAACTACCAAAAACACTATATTACGGTACTAAAACAAATCGTAAAGTATTATTTTATAGTGGAATAATAATTACCAAAACATTATATTAGACTACTAAAACAAATCGTAAATTATTATTTTATAGTGGAATACTAATTACCAAAGCAACTTTATTAGACTACTAAAACAAATCGTGAAGTATTATTTTATAGTGGAATAAGAAAAATAAGAGAAAAATGTACTGAAAAGCAAGGAAACTATAATATGATAGCTAATTATAAAGACATATCGCGAAAATGTTTTGTGCAAACATATCCATAAAAACACTGTAGTATCTCTCCACCTCTATGATTGGGCGATGAACGTCTGACATAACGTACTTGGCTTGTAGACCACTTACAGACATCAATTATTACAATAGTGGGATACCTATTGGCTCTGTCAAATAACGTAACAGATTCACGTACAGGAAAAAAACCTAGATAACTTTTGATAAGCTAAACTTACGTTGAAACCGAGCAAAGAGCCCAATGTTCCTGCTTTTAATCATCAAATCTAATGATATCAAATCACCTAGAAAATTGAATGCTGTACTGTAAAGGATACAACATGGCCGATAGAGAAGAAATACACAGTGATATTTGATTTCAAATGTCGTTTTCGTTACTACGACATATTATTTTCTCGGATTTGTTAAGTACGTTTCATTAAATACAGCAAATTTTGCCCGTTTTTTGATTTTGTAATATACTCTCGAATCTCTGCAAGTGCGCTTCAATCATGCGAATATTCATAATTTATTCATTTAATGAGATAATAATTTGCGGAAACCTTTTTTGTAGGCTATAAATAACACTGGTGTGACAAGTAATATCTTTGTTTCTTATTTTTGTGAACATGCATATTGTGTCATTACTATAAATAATTATATATATATATATATATATATATATATATATATATATATATATATATAGTATTTCACGTTTCATTTATGTTTAAGTGCTTGAAGGGAAAGTCCTTATAGAAATTTCAGTGTAAGTTGTACTCAATGCAATGAAAACTTTTAGAACAATTATGGCGTTTTAGGGTTATCAGTCTGTAAGCGTGTTTCCAATGTATTTTTTTTTTCATTTGTGACAGTTAAATTTGTCATAGTTACTACGTTTTCAACAATACTGATCAATAAAGTTTTTTTTATTATTTTAAAAAATTTATAACGTGTGATTGTGAAAACACGGGTATTAAAAAAAAATTGTAGGAGCGAAAGTGTAGAAGTAGTAGTCTTAAATCCACGAGAATACAAGAGAGAAGAAAAAAAGTTTTTTTATCACAACCAAACAAGTGTAAAATCGTTAAATAATTGCTCTTTCAAAACTTCTTCCTACGTCAGGCAGACGTGGAACTACGAGGTACGACAGCGTGCAATTAGTCACCAGGTTCCAATCTTCCAGCGAATTAGCTGCCAGTATGAAACGTATCTAGTGCGACGTATTGACAGTCGATACCGACGTTCCCAATCTAATCTTTTCCAGAGCAAGTTTCCGCCAGCCAGACCTAATTTTCGCCGTCTTGAAGAGTTGGTTCGTGGCTTAATGGCCTGTCTCACATCTGACACGCCTACACACAGATTGTTTCTACAGGGGAGTGCTGCGAGAAGGTGTAAAAAATGGACTGGGAAGGTGCAGAAAACAGACTGAGTCCTTTTGATGTGAGTCCTTGAACAGTCCTCAGTCCATGCGTTGCACTACCGTGTACATGTTGCACATGATTCTAATACATGGTCGGTACTGTATAAAGCGAGGTTTAATTTTCCACGACGTCTAGTTTCTCTTATGTGTGAAAGTCTTTGGTAAACCTTCCTTCAGTTAACGACGAAGCCTACCACGCGATACAAATGAGTTGCAGCGTGGTCGTAAATACGTTGTTTTGCGAAAATATTACATATTTTGTAAATGTAAACAAATTAAACACGCTTCTAAAAAGGACGGAATGCCGAACAGAAATTTCCATGGTAATTTTTTTATATTTGTACCAGACATTATTTTCTTAGTTTAGACTAAAATTCTAACTAAATTTTGCTCTTACGAATTTTGTTATTTATCGTAGGTTTTGCATAATGGCTCGTCGAAGTCAAAATTTGCATGTTACAGTTTTAAGGACAATTGAACCGACTCACACACCAAACCGAAAAAAAAAATCGCAATAAATAAATATGTTGTAGGTTACAAGGTGTACTATGTAAAACGATAAAATATCTATTTTAAATTTCCGCATTTATATTTAAATACATAATTTTTTTAGTTTTTCTTCTGTTACAGATGAACTTGTAGCTTGCGACATATTTATAATCACTGTGATATTTTTCAGTTTGGTATGTGAGTTGGTTTTAATGTCGTCTTTAAAACCGCGACATGCAAATTATGACTTTGACAAGCCATTGTGCAAAATATATTATGAATAAAAAATTTAATGAGACAGTAATTTAGTTACAATTTGTGTCTTAAAAAAGGAAAAAAATATCGGGTTCAAATATAAAAATAAAAAAGTCATGATGAAAACTGACGTCTACCGTGCCCTTAACGACAGACACCATGCTCACTAAAACCATTAAAACAATATTTCTAATTCCTCCTATGTAGTTAAAAACGGCCTTTACAGACTGCCGTACTTCGAAATCTAACTGGTTGTATATGAAACGTGCATTGAACTTTTCTACAGACTTTCACCAATCAAATGATGTGGTAATATATCGGCGCGAATCTTACACTTTAGTTCAGCGCTTAGATCGTTGTACCGATGCGGCATTTGACGTGCACTTCAAGTTCGTCCTTATAGCTCCATTACTTCTGAGCTTCTAACCCACAAGTAAGCGACAGTTTTAAGAGACGTGATCTGATCATAATTTGTTTACAAGAATCCAAGTTAACATTTAATTGGTGGGTGCAATGAACGAGCTATAGCTAGACACACTGGAAAATCGCTAAAATGTTTAAAATAGTCTCCAATAAACTGTATTATATTAAAGGTGACACGTGTGAACAGTTTAGGGACAAATCACGCTCGCTGTGTGTCTAAGCTGTGCAGCTCTAATTGGGCCTGTTGTAGAGAAAAAAAAAATGCTACAAATAAGCGACAGCCAATGTTGATACAAAAACATTCAGTGTTATATACATCACGTTGGAGCTTAGCAAACAGTAAACTATTCCAGCGATTTTACAGTGTCTCTAGCTATATATGGCTGGGTTAAGTAAAGAACTGTTCAAAATATTTTGCCCAAAACCATGGCCGTCTTTAGTAGAAGGCCGAAGTCTTGAACGTGTCAACGCTGCATCAGGGGCTGCTGCCTGTCACTTCTTGACTGCCCTAGTCTCAGTAACGTGTCTAGATGCAGCTTCAGTGACTTGTACACGTCTACACAGACTAGGGCTACCAACGAGCGACCGGCAGTAGGCCTCCGACGCAGCGTTGCCACATTCAAGACTCCGGCCTTCTGCTAAAGACGGCCATGCTAAAACCCATATGGTTTTATGTTAGCGTGGGATTAAGGTGTTTAAGGTGGTCGTCTAGGTGAACACGTTTTGCTTGTTTGAGACCTAGAAGTGCGGAAGCGGTAAGGGCGAGATAACACGTGCATTGCGTCTCTCCGTAACCTCTAGGCGCAATTCACTGTTCTGGTGTGCAGTCTTCTCGCCGACAACAGACTTGTATGATACTTTAAGTGGTAACCCTATTATTTATAGGCGTATTAATAAACACAAATGTGTACTGTACACGCCTATACTTTATTTATACTTTAATTGTTTAAAAATAAATTATTAGTTAGCACAAGATGTTGTTTGTTTTGGAGGCATATATTGTAACTATTTTTTTTTTAGAGTAACGAAAATTTTTTAGCGTTCGTAATTTTTATGTTATACCATATTAAAATAAAAACTTCCAAAAACATGATTTTTGCATTAAAATAAAAGCAACTTACTTACCGAAATGAAAAATTTCACTCTGAATTACATTGTCATGGACTATAACACTACATGTTTACGAATCGCATTAACTTTTTGTATAAAAAATTATTGAATTTAAAAGAAAACTTATTTCAAAAATGCGAAATACTAGTCAATGTGTTTTTTTATACATGTCATAGTCCATGGCACTTTTCTTCAGTGTGAATGTTTTAATTTCGGTAAGTAAGTTGGTTTTCATTTAATGCGTAAAACCATGTATTTTTTTTTTTTTGCAAATTTAGACTTTAATGTGGTATGATACAAAAACTAAGAAAGCTAAAAAATTATTGTTACAGTGAAAATAGTCACAATATATGCCTACAAAAGAAACCATATCTTGTACAAGTAAAAGATTTTTAAAACAATTAAAATATTCAGTGACTTCCCCCTTAATAAGTAGTGATGAACTTGAAATGTTCATAAGCGAATGTAGCGTTGTTTAAATGCTATACCTTATCAGACATCACTTATGTGCGATGACTATAGTCGCGGATATTTCGCGGGTTCAACGACCAGCAGGCTGGACTGCACAGTCCTGTGTACACTATGTCCTCAGCTACTTGTACATTGGCTGTTGCTCCAGTGAGTGAGCGTTTAAACATTCGACGATGTAGCGCGGCAGTTAATGAGTGTTTTGTGTGTGTCAACCATTGGTTCGGAGTCCTCAAAGTCACGTTTAATAAACAATGACTAGAGTTGATGGTATATCGCGAAAATGTTTAGTGCCAAAATATCCTTGAAAACACTGTACTTTCTTGCAACATGTATTATTGTCTGATGTACGTCAGCCACATCGTAGCTGTCTCCCAGCCAATAACTGGCATCAAATATTACAATTTCGTGTTGCGTGCCATGTTCCTGGAGGCCAGTGGTCGGCGGCTGTTTCGTAACACCTTGAGGGCTGGCCGATGACTCAAAGCCCGGGTGGCTCATAGTGGGAAACCCGCCTAACCTACGTCATAGATACCTGTCCCAACTGCGTCTTAACCCTTCGAGGGCGGCGGACGTGACTACTAGCACATCCGAAACATGATGAAAT
>PNEQ01044123.1:0-35808 GCA_003012365.1 Medauroidea extradentata
TGTTGGTTGGTACACCTGGAGGTGTACGAGCAGAAGGACAGTTGAATAAACGTGATGCTGGAATAAAGATGTATACACAAGAGTCAGAACGATTGCACTTAAATAACAGTACATAATACATGGCGCAGTCGTCACTACTGGACCTACAGGCAATAGTTTACAAACTACCGCTGTAATGTGAGGAGATAATAGGTTCCACGAGCGAGATATTTTTCGCTATACAAGAAGACTTGGCCCACGCATCTTTGTCAAGACTCAAGATGGCTGCAGCGAGCACATTCAACGTTCCTGAGAAACTGTCACTTCGTGAAAATATTAGCGAGAATTGGAAGAAATTCCACCAAGCTTTTGAAATATACATGGAAGCGTCAGACCTCGTTTCGCAAGGTGAATCGCGCAAAATTGCGATATTCCTCAATATTGTTGGAGAGGAGGCCTTGGATGTTTATAACACATTCTCGTTCACCGACGAAGAAAGCACAACCAAGACGCTGAAAATCGTTCTGACTCTTGTGTATACATCTTTATTCCAGCATCACGTTTATTCAACTGTCCTTCTGCTCGTACACCTCCAGGTGTACCAACCAACACATCCTACATCACTACATCTCCCTCATATACAAACACTAAACGTAAAAACATAATGTAATGCAGAAGATTCACAGAATGTAAAATCAGCTATAAAGTTTAAATTAGTATGCGAGTAAATAATTAAATGTAACTTTATTGAAACAAAATTATTACACAGTGTTTGAAATAATTAAATGTATTTTGATGGCTAAAATGAAATGTTATTAATAAAAATTGTATGCGTTATTTCGTTAAATAAAATTTATATTATTGAAATGGAAAGTTAAGTAAACAAATTTAATCACCAGACACCCTTACGTAGTTGCTGCTTCATATTCACTGTGGCCGTGGTTATGTACAGGCTAATGCGTTCGCCTACCTCCACAGCGAACTGAATAGCCTCAGGCAGATTTTCTGCATTATATTTACAATACAATTTGCATACAGACTATTTGTTACTATTCAATAATAACGTGAGGGATTTGTACATTTAACATGCCTCAATCATGTTTAAATGGGGTGGCCCCAGTTAATAAAAAAAAATTGTATGTGACGGTAAAAATGTGCTATTTGAAGGGTGCCACTTCAAAACGTTGTAAGTACCTTGTGATGAAAAAACTGTTTTGGTATATCTATCAAAACGTTGCAAGCATTTCATGATAGATTTACCACAGCAAAACGTATGTACAATATCTCAGGTTAACTCTATGAACAAAACGTTGTAAAGTGCCAATCAAGTTGCACTGTTGCATTTGGTACTTTTCAGTCATGGATGGTGAAGAAGTGACAAGGAAAAAAGATAAATGTGTTGATTCATTGAAAAGAAATGAAATGAAAAAGAAATGAAATCCTGGGGTAGAATATGTTAATGAAAAACATAATTTTGTACCTGCAAAAACACCACCAAAACAGGTTAGTACGTATATTAAAATATTGTTATCTAAAATGATACTGCAAAGGTTAGAGTGCAAAAAAGAATGTAACTGTTATTATTTTGATAATGTAACAAGGACACTGATGCAATATCTTATGTAATTATTTGCCTGTTTTGTGTAAGTATTTATTTAGGAATGCATTGTGCCATCAAATATAATTTTATAATGACGATCTTGCTTATCAGTGTCACAATAAACATAGTCATTCATACTGAACACTATGCAAGTTAGGTTTTTTTATATAAATAACCTTTATGATATTGAACCTAAATACCCATGTATACAGTTTGTTTGCAGACTACCTGCAAGTGCAAGTTTTCCTGTTCGTGTATAAACACAGAGACCAGGGTACAACTTTTTCATACTTTCTACGATATCGGAAACTACAGTACACAGCAGGCGTACCTGAGAGGGTATATTTGACCAACAATAATAGCACGACTAAGAAATGGTACATGTAGAGAAAATATTGAGGCCAGCAGGCGCCAGAGAAAGTTTTAAATATGTACATGTTACCGCTGAGAGGAGGTTCAGAAGTGCAAGTCTGCAAGAAAACTTTCTGTGCAACATTTGATGTAACTCCACGTAGAGTGCAACTACTTGCTGATAAAATTATTGAAGGAAATGTTAGTGCTAGTGATTGGCGTGGGGGGGTTTCGTCCAAAACATAATCATGCTTGGAAAGAGAAAATTCTAAACCACATTCGATCCTTTCCAACAATGGAAAGCCATTACAGTCGACATGACTCTCCAAATAAAAGGTTTCTGTCACCAGACCTAAACGTATCTAAAATGTACCGTGCCTTCATAGACGCATATTAAGATCACACACCACCACATATCACATCATCTTCAAGAGAGTTTAAACTTAGCTTTGGCCAACCTAGAACTGATACATGTTCAAGCTGTGACTTATTAAAGACACAAATTGATGGAGCAGAAAACGAAGAGGAAAGAAGAAAGTTAATGATGCAGTTCGAACTCCATCATCGGAAGGCTGAATATGGCGAACAAGGAACGTCAAAAGATTCCCAATCAGCTAAATCCAACAATGAAATTTTAGTTATATAATTTGACATGCAGTAACAAATGTTTGTACCACAACTAACACATTCTCAGATTAATATTATAATCTGCAATTGGCAGTCTGTAACCTTGGTATTAATGTGGAAAATACAAACCAAGGTATTACGAACATGTGGAGCGAGCATCAAGGCGGCTGTGAATCTGTGGAAGTTGCTAGCTGTTTGTATAACATTCTAACAACCTATGTTATCAAAATAGAACAGAAATACTTTTTTTGTGGTCAGTTAACTGCGAAGCACAAAATAAAAATCAGCAGCTTCTAGCTATGTACTTGACATTGATAGCCAAGGGTTTCTTTGATGAGATAA
This sequence comes from Medauroidea extradentata, assembly GCA_003012365.1. NCBI lineage: Eukaryota > Metazoa > Arthropoda > Insecta > Phasmatodea > Phasmatidae > Medauroidea > Medauroidea extradentata. The sequence continues at coordinate 2,900 of PNEQ01044123.1, forward strand.
CGTATAAGTTCCCTACAAGTGGACCCATTTTTTGTCATGCAATACGGACTTTGTGGTTATTGAAAAAGCAAAGAAATGATCTTCACCACAAGTTCCACGAGATCTTCCAGAAATTGCTGGTGGAGCAAGAATCAACACACCTTTTCTTGTCTGCCTCCCATCTGTATTTTTTGACTGGAAGAAGTTAACCCAAGAAAAGCTTACTACTTCCAAACTGAAGATTTCATAGGCCTGCGAAATTAAGGTTAGCAAGGAACAGTTTGGACATGTAGGTGTTCGCTTAGGCCATTCATCTGTAAGCCCTTGGATCTACACTGACATACTGAAAGGTGGAGTCACATTACAAGAACACATTTCTATAGGAATGAAAATGTTGAATTTATAAGTAGGCTTAGGTGCTTTCAGGTGTATTTTGGACATGAACACATAAGCTCATAGTTTTCAGAGTATTTAAAAAACAAATTTTTTAGTTACTAATCAAAATTAATTATTTTTTAATCAATATTTAACACAGACATTTTTCAAATACATACCTTGTCAGCAACATGTTTGTATATTAGGCCATCCTGTCCAACATAAAATGTTGAAAAACCGTCATACCATCTGAAAAAAAAGAATTGCATACAGTATAATTTATTTTCATAAAGATGATCATCTTGTGTGTACATGGCAATGAGGCAAGTGTTGCCTGTGCATTCCCAGGCTCTGATTGTTCTCACTGTGTTTCAAGTACTGAAAATACAAAGCAGCAAACCCATGGGTTGTAAAACAATTTTTTTTTTGTTGTATAAATTAATAAACTTATACATTCCTATAGAGAGGTCGTTACGCCGAGTTTAGTCTTCAATTTCATATATTGATAACGAACAAAAGCCTTACAGTTCTTGCGTGATGCAAAAAATACTGGAGAGAAGCGCGCAAGTAAAAATATCTAGTTGCAATGCCATCCAGAGAGTACGTGATAAGCAGCTCACGCTGCTCGGGCAGAGAGTGTGCGTACGCGGAGATGCCACATCGCATCGGCCTGCCTATACACTATCTGCAGTGAAACGATCAGCCTATTGCATTACGTGTAAAAATACTATGGGTAAGAAAATGACTTTCCATAACAAATAAAAAAAAGGAGGCGAAAGCGGTAACATAGTGTTGGCGAAGAAAGAAAGAATTTGCACAAGTAAACAAACAAGATCGTGGTGCAAAACACTATTAAACGTATTTTGAATTAAAAACTATGCAAAACATACAGTGTCTAAATGGTGTCCGTTTTTATATTTATGTTATTGTTTATTCTGCATAGCAATGAAATTATTTTTCTAATGTGAGTAGGACTTACACTTCTTTTCGAAATTCATTCAAATATGCATGTATAATGCAAAAGGTGTTATTCTCATGAACATTAAAATTTGTTGAGCCGCGAGCACGTGTTTTTTTTAGACACGCGAAAATGTGCATAAATACGCCACTGAGAAAAACTGATTGTTTAGACAAGCAAATATATAACGTTGATATTAATCTTTACCTAACAAATAAATTACTGTTAAATTAACTGTCGTAATGTTTAAGTTACATCAGGACTTTATTTGCTTTGACAATAGCGTTCTGTTGATGTAATTTTTGGTTGGTTATACAAAATTAACTTTTCATAAAATGTTGTATGTTATAATACACGCTTTTACATATGTAAACAGCCACATTTTTATCGAGGTTAACTGGTGTAGGGGAAACGTGCGAAGTTGACGAGCTACAAGACGCAGGTTTATATCCTAGTGCATCCAATTTTTTTTTTCAACGTAATTACACGTTAATATTATTTGTGGAGTAGGTACTTTACAAAACTAAAATTTCATGATTTCATGATCAGAAAAATAAATAATTAAAATCGCACATAATTTAGTGACTGTTCAAACACACGAAGCACGTTTGTTTGGATTAACAACACTTTAGCAAATTAGTAAGCATAATAAAATGCAGTAATGCTAGCGATTTTAAAAGATAGCATCACCTCTAAAAATAAAGCATTTAAAATATCCATTGCAAGTTTTTTACTATTTTTAATTTGCAGTGCATATTCATTATGTCTCTGAAAATGTATCAATAGTACTTGTTTATAAATATAGGGAAAATAGGTTTAATGTTTATATCAATAAATTACTTTTTTAGTGTAAGAACAGAGCGAAAATCTATTGTGCGATGCTTTTACGTATAAAACATTTCCACCCAATATTTGTTATACAGGATATTACAAAAAGGTACGGCCAAACTTTCAGGCAGCATTCCACACACACATAAAGAAAGAATATATGTGATATGGACATATGTCCGGAAACGCTTAGTTACCATGGTAGAGCTCAATTCCTTACTTCTCGTTAAATGTCGTCGTAAAAAACATTTAGTACAAACGCTGTTCCAATTACTCAATGGAATGTTTAGTTAGAATGTACGTTACTTCTTAGGATCACCGCCAGGTGGGCGACGTGACGGAAGGTAATCATGACTGCACTGCATCTCTTCAACTCGCCTGAAATGATGGACTGGGAGCACACAGAAACAGACAGTACCAGCATTATGTAACACACATTCTTAAATGAAATGTTCAAAATCACTTCCTTGAGAGAGGATGCATGCATCTACCCTCAGTCACATGGAATCCCTGATGTGCTGATGTATCCCTGGAGTATGTATCACAGCCTTCCACGATACAGGTGCGAAGCCTCTCTGCATCTGGTACTGGGGTTGCGCAGACAAGAGCTTTCAAATGTCCCCACAAATAAAAGCCAAAGGGTTGAGGTCAGGAGAGCATGGAGGCCAAGGAATTGGTCCACCTCTACCAATCTATCGGTCACCGAATCTGTTGGTGAGCAACGTACCAACAATGCGACTGAAATGTGCAGGGGCTCCATCGTGTATGAAGTAGATGTTGAGTCGTACGTGTAAAGGCACATGTTCTAGCAGCAATGGTAGAGTATTCAGTAAGAAATCATGATAACGTGCTCCGTTAAGCATAGGTGGAAGTACATGAGGCCCAATCAAGACGTCACCAACAATACCGGCCCAAACGTTCACAGAAAATCTGTGTTGTTGACGTGAATCCACAATCACATTAGGATTCTCGTAAGCCCATACATGTTGGTTGTGAAAATTTACAATCGGATCTCGTTGAAATTAAGCCTCATCCGTAAATAGCACATTGGCACTAAAATGAGGATCGACACATTGTTGAATGTACCATTCACAAAAGTGTACACTTTGAGGCCAATCAGCTGCCATTAGTGCCTGCACACGCTGCACATGGTAGAGATACAGCAGGTTCTCATGTAGCACTCTCCATGCAGTTACGTGGTCAACGTTACCTTGTGTAGCAGCAACTTCTCTGAGGCTGACAGTAGTGTTGTCATCCACTGCACGAAGAATGGCCTCTTTCACTGCAGGTGTCCTCGTCATTCTAGGTCGTCCCCAGTCGCGAGTAATAGGCTGGAATGTTCCATGGTCACTAAGACGCCAATCAATTGCTTCAAATGTCTTCCTGTCGGAGCACCTTCGTTGTGGAAATTTGTCTCGATACACATGTACTGTTCCACGACTATTACCCTGTTCTAATCCGTACATCAAATGGGCATTTGCCAACTCCGCATTTGTAAACATTGCACTGCCTGCACTAAGCGAGTGATACAATGTGCTTAATGCTACGACTGTACAGCAATGCGTGGCATGTCAACACAAGAAATGCAGTCCAGATTACCTTCCATCAAGTGGCCCACCTGGCGGTGAACCTAGGAAGTAAAGTACATTGTAAAGATCCAATCCATAGGGTATTTGGGACATTTTCTGTACACAGTGTTATTTATGATGACATTTAACGAGATGTAAGGAATTGAGCACCATGGTAACTAAGTGTTTTCGGACATATGTCCATATCACATAATTTCTTTCTTTGTGTGTGTGGAATGTTTCCTGAAAGTTTGGCAGTACCTTTTTGAAACAACCTGTGTAACGTATACTTTGCACTGAACACCTAGTAGTGGATTTTGGAATGTTCAACATATTTTAAAATAATATTTCCTCTAGCGTGTGCCGGCCATAATTTACGCTTTATCGCGAAATACTAACTTTTTACTTTATTGTTCGTTAGGAATCACATAAAAAAATTAATGCACTGGATTCATAACATTTTTAATTTTATTTTCTTTTTTCCTTCTCTTTTTTCAGTGCTGTGGGGTTTAAATTCATCCTCCATTAAAATAGTTATGCACTCATTAACAAACCTTAATGTAAAGCTAACAACCTCTCTCGTGTGATACGAAAGTCGAAACACATAATTTTACATCAGCAAATCAAGTGTGATTCCTTTCTTGTTTCAGGCTGTGATAGTCGGTGAAGAAACAGGAAAATTATTAAGTCAATGTTTAATCGATGCAATGATTCATTAAAAAATGTATGTGTCCCTTCACATCCCTGAGAGCTCTAATTTAGAAAAGTTTTGAAATCTGTTTACGGGTATTTACGTATTCATCATCATACTCTGAAAAGCAACTCCTCGACGGGTTCAATAGCAATAATGGATTCATTTAAAACACATTTCATGCTTTTTCACCTCATTATGGTCCAAATTTCTAAATAAATAGAAATTAAAACATTTTCATAGTCGTAAAGGTTGTTTTATGGGCACAAAATTTAAGTGGAAACCTCGATGATAGCCCGTTTGTTTCGAGATATATAGAAGATTAATTGAAACACCCTTCACACCATTTCATTATTTTTCATACTTTCAGTAGTCAAATTTTGAAAAATCAATAAACCACATTTCAGGAGTTTAAGTAAGCGTTAATGTAAATCAAAAAAACCTGTCAATATCTAAAAGTTCAGCGAGAATGGTATAAATAAATCACGAATCAAAAACACATTTTTTTCTTTTTTAACTTCTTTGAAGTCGAATTTGGAAAATATCCTGAAACAGTATTTTGAGCCTTCACGTAAACATCATATTAAAACAAACAGCTCTTCGATTTCTCAACATTTCACGTCTTTTCACCCCCTTAATTCAAGAATTTTGAAACGTCTTGAAGTCCTGTCTTATATATTTGTATATGTTTCAAATTGAAGTAAAAATCACGAAGCCACCCTATTGGGTTCGAGCTGTACAGACGATTCATAAAAAAAACACCCCCTCCTTTTTTTACGCTTTGGGAGTCGAATTTCTTAACAGCCCTAAAACTATTTTTGGGGTATTGAAATAATTTAATCACTTAGAAGCAAAATAGAAACTCTGTATCCCAAAGGATTCAATACTTATCAATAATTACTATGAAATACATTTAAGGTCTTTCCTCCCCTTTAAATGTTGAATTTAAAAAATCCTTCGGCTAGTATGCATTTTTATGATCAACCCATTGATGTAAAAGTCATGACAATAGGTCGTAGAGTTTGAACTATGTAGACGAACCTTATAAAACACTTTTCGCCCCTTTACACCCCTTTAGGGGCCGAATATCGAAAAATCCCTTCTTAGTACTAGCCTAGGCCTTAAAGGCAACACACAAAAAATTCACGTTTCTGTGTTTAGTGGTTTGGGCTGCAGTTTGATGTGTCAGTCAGTCAATCAGTAATAGTCTGCAGATTCATTACAGTCACTTGGCTGTTGCTACATTGTAATATAAATGTTGTCTTTTAGTCAACATAGTAATTAATAATTAGCAAACGTATTTATGATTTTGTAAACATAGAAGCTTGGCCATTTATTATTAAATACTTTTAATATTTATACTTTGCTGTCGATGTAAAAGAAATAGGTGAGCGAGTGTTCATATAACGTTTAAAATATATATTTTACAATGTATAAGTTTGAGGCAGCCATGGTAATGCTGAGTGTTAAAATTGGATAACATTTATTTGTAAATGTGTAACTGATTTATTGCTAAGATTTTTAAGTAGCATCAGTACCTATAGTGTAACTAGTTTTAAAATGTCCTGCATTCTAGAGATTATCTTTAAAAATATGACTTACGTTTAGCAGCATTTCACATTGTAAAATACACTTTTTTGGAGCGGTTCTGTATTGATTTTTGATAAAGAAATTAAGAGTATTGGAGTTTAAATGAATTTCAATAACCTCTATATTTATTCTCACAAGTTTTTGTGGCTTTTCATGTGATAATAGTCATTTGAATAAAAAATTGAGTACCAAACAATTTGGGAGTCAGATTCCTATTATGATCCCTTTTCTGTGTTTCACTACCAAAGTGAAAATCTGTTGGTCATCGCCTAACAGCTACACCTTTAGCGCTGCTGAGATGAGTATGTATCAGCCCCGGAATAAAAGAAAATGTAACATACTTAAATTAGTTACAAAATTTTCTCTATGTTTTATATGTATGTTCGATTTTCCAAGTGAGTTACAGTGATAGCTGTTAAATAACATAAAAAATTTTTAAAAATATTTGTAACATTGCATTACATATGAAGACTTACAAAATTTGTGCGTAATATTCATAAAACTAAATGTCTAACACAACGAGTCCGAATGAGTGAATTGTCCATTAGGAATGTTTCTAGTATATGTGCAGAAATCAGTCACATGACTTATGCTCGTACTGTTTGCAAATTAGTGCAAAAATATACATAAGCATACTAAGTTCAGAAAAGGGATACATGTAAGCACAGCTCGAAGAAAGCAGCGGGGAAGGCTGTGCCTACCTAATTTGACTAATGTTCATCATAAAATTTGGTAAATTGGAAACATTCCGGATTTATGGTCTCACAATAGATTGCTCACGAACTGAAATAAATATTAATGAAAATATTAGTTGCAGTTTTAATTGCATTTTATGTTGTACCCACACAATACAAAAAATTGTAACATGGAACTTTTTGATTAAGGGATACTATTGCAGAGTTTTATTATGATAAAAAAAATATTGACTATCTGACTACAAAATGTAGTCATAGTTTGTGTTGCAAATGTGGCTACTGGGTGTAATGGAGTATTTATAATGTTTGAAAATGCTTGGTTACACAACACATTGGAATGATAGACATGCAGTATGGGAAACCGAGAAGTGGCAACCAGTGTTGGGTTACCCACGTGGCGACCAGTTCTGAGAGCTCGGTGCGATAACGTGGCAACATCGTACTACAGGCACCCTGCTTGTAGGCTTCGCGGGAGGGGAGGGAGAAGTAACACACTCGCAACATGCGTATTGTTTTACCAGGGAGGAGATAAGAGGACAGTACATCCTTCCCGTCTGACTGTCTCTCCTCTACTGATCGCCTCCTGAAACTGCAGCGGCAAATATACATGCCAGCGGAGTTGTGGGGAGCACTGTTTAGATGTCCTAAATCATAAATATGACAACATAAAACCCAATTGAAAGAGTGACGATTTTTCCATGGTGAACGCCCACCTTAAAGGGCCAATCCCACCACCTGCAGCTGCATAAGTTAAACACAGGCATGCTATCTACAAGACAAGATTCCAGCCCTCACTTATCAGGCACACTTAATGGTAGGCTGTCAGGTGGCGCCTTTCTCCACAACTACAAGGCTTTAATGTTACAGGAGTCGAAGCAAGCATAGGTAGCTTTAGATAAATTGAGCTCTTTTGAAATAAACTATCAAAAATATCACTGCAAACGAATGACGCGCCAAGAGCGACAGACGGCTCGCCAACTTGTGCTCATTAAACACTCGCAAATGAACAATCTGACAGTAACTAAAAAATTTGCGCTGCTTAACACATACAAACAAACCAACAGCAACTCGCTACTCCACATTGCTATAATTATACGCAAAACTATAGTTATTTTATTCAGAGATGTTTAATTTACAAATTTTTTATTATTTGATTCTCTCATTTAATTCACATGAATGCAGTTGTGTCCCAGGTCATGAAAAAAAATCAAGTTTGGGAGACCTTTTCAGAAGTAAGTAATAGTGAAATAGTAATTCAATAGAATTTTCTACCAACTTGGTACTTTTCGAAAACTGACTGCAGCATCAAACAGAATGCGATAACTAAATCCTACACTTGCAGTTTCCTTATCTCCTACCTGGGGAAGTAGCCATACATAGTGACTGTGAGGTTGATTACCAACTCTAGACTTTCAAATATTGATTACTTGGAATGGAGGGGGCTCGCGGCTAGCGAGCCACTCTGGTGAGTGAGTCGTTCACTTTGAACGAATCGTTTGTGAACGACCCATCACTGGCCGTAAGTGAATTTTCACTCATCCAACTGCTAAAATAAAAACAATTTAGAAGCCTGTAGTAATTAAACATAATTTATAAAACTCACGCATCTTGCTGTTCGAAAATTTCTTTAATTTTCCACAACTTGAACTTCCAAAAAGCAATGAAAACCTGAAAAAGAAAAAATATATAAGTATTTGTAAATTAACAAACAATATTTGCCAGAATATGTGTATGTAAACTTTTAATTATTACCTTTAACCCAGAAATGCCTCTAACTCGCCATCTCACTTTGATGCTAGAATCCTCTGGATGCACAGATATTTTGAGAATTTCTAGCACCACATATGCAAATCTTAAGTGGCCTGCTATCTTTAAGAATGACATCTGCTGCCTATAAAGTGGAAGCCCTCTGAAAGAATTCAAAAGTTGAACTCAAATTTTCATTACATCACAAATATAAAACACTTTCCAAAAATTCTGCCAGTGCCCAACATGACAAAAGTTCTGCAAACAAAGAACCAAGCCCTAAAATTTGTTAACGTCTAAATCACAAAAGCTAATAAAAGAACAATGATACTAATTCCAAGCTCAGTAACATGACTATTTTAATGATCTGAATGAGAAAAATTATATGTAATATAATTTTAATAAGTTTTAACACTGTAATAAAGCAGTGATGAAACACTAAAAGACTTGACAATCTATTTACAGTAAATTAGTAAGTAATAAATTTAGGCATTCCAATAAATTTGGTACACTTTCTACTTACTTGCATTAGAGGAATTATTTATGTACATTAAACTGAAAACCTTTTATCACTACAAGCCTTGGTCCCAGTTAGGTTCAGATTACCAAGACTATAAAATTGCATTCTATATGCAAAATTTTAGACTGGCTAATGATGACAATGACAACTGAAAGTTAGTTGTTCCTGCTTGTGGCAGAGTTAACATAGAAGAAAGGAATCTGACGCTAGATGGCTTATGCAACACCTACCAGAAGAACAGATCTGAAATTCCTGGCCAGCATGAACACAGTATAAACTAAAATTAGGGTTGTGAAGCAGTAAAGTTAAGACCAATAAGAAATGTGAGCACCATGGCAGGCTCAACCATCCCCTTGCAATTGGTATATAAAATTAACAGCAGCAGTCATACAACCAACATGAAAATTATTGTCTGAATACTCCATAGTCCACACCTAGCTCAAATCATAGACATCAAGAGCCTGCAGCTACTATGCATTCACCAAACTAAAGTACGTACAGCATGCAGCTAAAAAATATTTTTGGATATATTTTTAATTTAAGTCAGTTTTACTTTTCATCAACAGCAATGTCAATGGAGATGGTTGTTATAACTGTACATAAGAACTGGAACTAAGAGAGAAATCAACCATGACATATGTTGAGGAACCATTCCAACATTTGCTTCAAGTGATTCTGAGAAAACATGGAAAACCATAATGAGGATGGCAGAAGCAAATAATCAAACCTGGGTCCTCCCAAACGTGTTACAATTAAACCACCTCGCTCAGTTTTTTTTTGGGAACACATGATACCTCTAATTTTTTTTAAGTGTTTCACGGATTTTTAAGAATTTGGTTCCAATTTAAAAACTTACACTGTCCTCTTTCCGATGATGTTGTTCTCAAACACAATGTTTTGGTGGTACACAGAAAAATCCAGTGGCTTAATAAACAATTTTGGGAGCTGAAAATAGAAGAAAGTAATTACACAACCTAACCACAATAGTAATTTTTGCAAAGTGTGTCTTAAATACTATTTTTATAACTAAATGCATTATTGCTGTTATGGGGCGTTCTCTCTCAACAATAGAATACTTAAGATGACATTCTCATTAACAGGGCAGCAAATGAATGTCTAACCAGAGTTAGAAACAAAATCAAAGCTGTAGAACAATTAACAACTAACAATTATTACAGAGCTATCCATAAACTTTAATTTATTCACTTACACGTACCGACTGATAATCATTCTCAACATCTACTTATTAATGCAGCATCTAAGTGAGCTTCAAAGAATAAATAAGATGCACACACAGCTAAACCCAGAATATATTAGTTATCAAAATTTCCAGGGAAAATGCAATTTTAAATTTGTTGTGGTACTGTTGACATCCAAACTGTCATATTTCAACTGATTTCAACACAAAACTCTAGCATTCCATAAAAAAAACTTTTTGCAGGATGACCACATTTAATCATTTCCTGCACAATTTTATTTACTTCAACTGATGAACGTCATAAAAATAAAATTATACACTAAAACTTTTTGTACGTAATGTGGTGCTACACAACATCCACGTACTGAAACTTGCCTCAGCATTCACAAGTCTCACCTCTCAGTCGGTAGAGCATCCCCTCTCATCTCGTAGTTGGTGCAGCCCGTAAGTGAAAATAGCTTCATTACCACTAAAACCATGGTTTAGTTTGCATCGAAAGAAATTGAGCCTTGGTTTTATAATTGCGGTTTTAATCTGCATTAAGACTTGCAAATTTTAACACCACGTGGTCACATCTACACCCTTTACAAACACTGATGGGCTCGGCCTTACCACACAAAATAACAAATAGAAACACTTATACTGGCCATTTCATCTCCTCAATACAAATAATTGTCGTTCTCATCAATCTCATCCTGCCCAGGCGCTTTTCCACCAGTTGCCCATGGCCAATGCATCGTGATATAAAATGCCATGCACGCCCCCAAAACGCATCCTCCCTCTAGCTCCTATACCACACTAACAAGGGCCTCATGGCCCCCTCTAGGGACTACATCCTCTGGCCGGAAATACAACTTCCAAAATGGCCACTTCCCACAATTTAATATAAAATATACAGGGTGTTTACAACTCCTTACTATACAAGCTCAAATATTATACCTTTAACATCTAGTAATTGGTCTGAATACACCTCCTACTACTAAATTACAGAGGTTAATACTGAGCACTGCTGTCCTTGTTTGGGTTTCCTCCTTATGGTCATCTGTTCGTATTGGCCTATAATTCTTACGTTACACATTCAAGTGAGCACATTAACCTAGGGAACAACTGTTTCAAACTCCTGAAAGCTGATGCACACATATCACACACAAGCTAACATAGGCCGAGCTCCCAAAATACTACCAAATGACCGAGAAAACATGATCATGGCTTAACTTAAACCAACCACAGCACATAGCTCAGCATCCTGGGATCCTGTGTGTCCAATACTGACGCCGGATATAACATAAGGAAATTAAACTTCACTGTGAAACGGAAATAAATGCATCGACAAAAAAAAAACACTTTGGATAAAAGTGGGGTGGGATGACCAAGTACGTACCTCACAGTAACTACTGATGTATAAAAAGTTCTTAACAGTAATATACATGCAAGTTGTCGTCTTCTTTTTAAGAGAAAATAAATGCTAAATCTGCCTTTTATACACCAACATTTAAATAATGTTTACATCAACTTTCCACCTTCCCTAACATCCCTAAAGCAAATTAACTACATAATTCTCATAACTCTGCAAGATGTGTATTTTTCTGCAAATTTTCACAAGCAGTATACTTGTACAGAAGGGATCTTGTGCCAACATGAACCAACAAAAAGGAGTTGATCCACCCTAAACTCCCAAAGTTTCATTCATCATGAACGGTGGCCAACCCCACTATATTACCTGGAGATGAGCGCTTGTGTAATGCCACTGAGCATTTCCCGCTAGCCAAGTGCAATTACCTGATAGTACGAATGGTACCATCACATCAACTGTGGTGCCAAAGTGGGGCCTAATGGGAAAGTAAGTACCGGAGGATGATGGAAAAAAAATGGAGAAATAAGCATGTGAAAAACGACGGAGAGAGATGGGAGTGCAGAGCTGATTGCCGCAGATGGCAAGGGACCAGCCACTTGGTCAGCAGTCCACCAGTCGCCACCAAGCACAGCGCCATCCCCGCAGTAATGTCGAGATAGCCAACTAGACCTTCAAGTCGGCTCTCAGCACCCTCCCGGCCAACACCACCCGCCTACCAGGAACGAAGTAGAGCATGATAAAAAAAAAGCCCAGGTAAACCAGGCAAAGGTACCGGACAACAAATGGCTGTGGAGCTGTATTTAATGTGTGATTGGGTGATTGTGTTTATCTTCTCTCTTTTTTGTTTTCCGCAAGTGTGATGCCTGCAGTTTGTACAGGTTACTAGTGTTTTATGTGTGCATTCCCGTGGAATTTACTCAGCACATGTGCGAGCATGCATGAAAGAGGGGAAGAAATCACGCGTTAAAGACAGGATAGTAACTGTATTCTATTGCCACGAATTGTGTTTGTTTTGTTGTGTTACGTTAATTAATGCATTGCACCTGCATGTGCGAAACATGTGCGGATTGTGTAAGTCACAAATTTAATGAATGTAATAGGTTGCTGATGTTCCTTAGTCGATGTTACAGTTCATGGCACGATTTCGTTGTTTGACAGAGTGACTGCGTTATGATATTTCCTTGCATGTGCTGTGTTCCTCTCACGTGTAAAACTATTAAGGATAAACCCTAGCAGTGTTCTAATTATTTGCGTGCATATGCCAAATTTTATGTTATTTTAATGTTGAATGGGCAGGCTGAGAATAGCAAGCATGCCATGGGACAGGATGAAACAAACCTAGGAGCTGAGCATGTGAATATTGAGGAAAATTTTCTGTTGCCAGGTAAGATTAATAGTCCAGTGAACTCTATCAAGTATGGATTTAGACAGTGTTGTAATTGACCCTAGGAACCCTGAGTTTACAAACCATACTACAAATATTCTGAGTAGAGAACCGCAATTAATACAGGAGATAAGAAAAGAAATAAAAGAGAGCCGTGAGCGGGATTTAGAGGAAGTAAAAAAGGGAAATGCAAGTAGTGTAAAGGAAGTGAACGAGGAAATGAGGATTGAGGTGCGAAGAGAATGTGCCGCAGAAATAGCAAAATTCCGGGATGAGTGGGAGAATGGTTGAGATGCGGTGGATAGTGCGGAAAAGGCCGGGAATGAGGTAGTTGACAGTGCAGTAAAACAAGTAGCAGCGGAGCAGTTTGAGCTGAGCAACAAAGAGAGTGATGCAAAGGGGTTGTGGGACAGGATTAAGTATCACAACATGACTCTTGAAAACGCTATAGTAGTGTACGGGTGAGATGACATGGCATGTAAAGAAATTTGGGGAGCTGAGGTCGGAGCTGACTATCAAAGTGAAGGAGGGTGAGATACAGATGCTGGGAGGGGTCACGAGGGTGCAAGAGCTCGTCCAGGCTGTGGTAGAGACTTTTGGTAGCCAGCTCAAAAGGGAAACTGATCAGGGAATGAAAAACAAGGGTGGCTCGAACATGAATGCATGTGAAGGGGATGTGAACCCACACCCCTTGTGCTTAGGCCATACCTATTGTGAGTGGGAGGACCGAGATTTATAGCAGACAAAGGGGAGAATCTGCAAAAACACCATGAAAATTTAGAAAAATTTTTCAAAATCGAGTGCACTGAGAGTGAGCAGCTAATAATTGTTAAAACGTCCATTGAGGGTAAGTGCGGAACTTGGTACAAGTAACGCGAGAGCAATGTTACTTGTTATCAGGAATTCGAGAAAGAGTTTCTAGGTGAGTATTAGGACACTCGAGCGCAGGGAAGCGACCAGGCCGACGTCTATAGGGGCTCATGCAGCGCTGGGGAGTTGGAGAGTCATTTGAGTAAGGTGGCACAGCAATCAATATTTTATGATCACCCCCTCGAAAAAGCTGATATAGTGATGTTAGTGTTCTCGCAAACGCCTCTCTCAGTACAAGAAATGCTAATTGGCAAGGAAATGGAGATGGTAGAACAGTTGCAAAAGTTGCTCAGAGAGATGGATCACATCACGGAGGATAACGGTGGAAAAATGATCACAGTTATCTGCAGCATCAGCATAATGTGCAGAGCTTTGTCAATGGGAGACGACATCAGCGGAATGGTAGGGACCATGTAAGAAACCCACACTTAGGGCCCGGGGGTTGCAGGGGGGTAACACCAGTGTCCGTAAACATCGACAGGAGAAAGAGAGGCCAGCCAAGGGCAGAGGCAGCCGACTGTGAACACAATGCGGACAGAGAATGGTGACGTGGGAGCGCGGCGCTCAGGGCAAAGTCAACAGCGTGAGTCGGGGGTACCCGACGCAACTGGAGCTACCAATCACAGAAATAGGGAAAGTCATCTGGTTTAGGCAACCAGGCCGAAACTACTTATGCTCTTCATGACTGCATGCACAAGACTGCCACCATTTTCGCCAGTGAAAGGGAATTTTTATTATCTGAAGAAGGGTCGCCTTTATGTCATAATGTAGTGCCCGAATTGTCATGCAAGTTAGCCAACAGGGATGTTGCTGCGCTATTCAATTCTAGATCGGAAATTACTGGCGTTTCGAAATAATTTCTAGAAGTTCTTAACAGGGAGGGCTTTTGTTTTCCAACTCTACCTGTACCACAGCTCATGGTAATTGGTGCGACAAGGGGAAAGAGTAAGAAGGTCAATCAACAAGTCTTTTTGGCTTTGGATTTTAATGGTATTATATATCCTTAAAGCCTGCCAATTTACAGGCAGCAGGTTGACGCGTTGGTGCATAGCATTACAGGAGTATGTTCTTGAGATCAGGTACGTCACGGGAACGAGTAATTCTGATGCTGATTTGTTAAGCAGGGTAGTGTTCGAAGGAAATGAACTGGTAGAGATAGAGAAACCTACAGCCGGACTTATCATTGTGAAGATAAGTGTAGAGCAGGACTACAACCTGATCGATAAGTTTAATCACTTAGGGGCAGCGTAGCAAGAGGACAACATTTTGAACAGTATTATCAACATCTTGAAAAGTGACGAGAAAAACATGGGGGACCCAGTAGATGTGAAAGTTCTTAATTGGTATTGCGTAAATAAAGGTAATTTATACAGGAGAACAGCTCTTGAGTTGAGCAGCTGAAGAGTGCATGTACAGAGAAGCACCGAGGAGAAAGCTTCGATTTCACATGTCCACCGGTCATGTGGACATTTTCGCGAAAAGAAGACGCTGTGGCTGATTCAGGGAAGTTACTACTGGAGAAACATGGCTCGGACGGTGAGACAAGTAGTCCACTGTTGTACTCTCTACAGCCAGTATGTGGTGTATAAGTGTCAACCGATCTGTTACAATTGAGCCATATACACGCAAAACAAGTAATTGGAAGAAGTTAGCTCAAATGTCACTCAATAGTACATACTTCCCTTCTTTATCCAGCTGAGTCGTCACACTTTGGACAAGGGGGGGGGGAGAGAAACAGGGAGAAAGGAGGAGAGAGTTAAGAGTTTGACCGCAAAGGGGTGCTTGTAGTCTGAAAGTCATGCATGAAGCATTTTGGGAGTGCACAAAACACTGTGCCTTACTCTCTCCCTCTCTCTTCTGCCACGTCTTCTCCTCTCTCTATTATTTTCTAACATGGGCAGAGACAGTTTTTATGTGAGTGATAAGACTGCTTACAGTCATTGGTGAGATAAGATGGCTAAGTAAGTAAATTCCTGCTTTCCCACTTTATTTTTTACACACCTGGAACATGCATACGGTACATAGTTAGAAAACGGAGGCCAACAAATGTAAATCACTAGTGGTGTTGTTTTGGGAAATTAAATGGTGCAACAGTGAATTTCCATATAACTTAAATGTGCTAAGTAATTAATTACTGATTACACAACTAACCTGTCTTTGTGTCCCAACTGTCAATATTGTTATATTTAAACAAAAAAATTGATTCTTATAATAAAAACTGGTATAGATATTTATGTGGCATTCTAAAATTACTAGTAACATTTTACTTATGATTTTAAATAGATATCTTAACGCAATTATACAGTAATATTTTTTAAACTTTGCCCACAAACTACAATAAAATGTACAAAATGTATTTTTAGCATGGATATCAACCTATGTACAGTTATTCAGTAGTCTTGAAAAATATACCTAGGCAGCTGTTAGTAAAATAAGTCTTTTTCGAAACTTCTGTAATAGAAACAAAAATTGTCTATGAAAATATTTGAGTTCAACCTCAAATATTAATTTCTTGTGAAACAAATACGCTGAGTTTACTATCTGAAATGAAACTTCTCTTAAAGATAATTTCAACTTAACTAAAACTGTGGGAATTAGTGTCAAAAACTAATTTTGATACGTTACAAATAACTTACAGATGGTTTTAATATTTTTAATGGATTGATAAGATTAAAAATTTTACTACCGTACTATAAATTATTTGATAATTACCAAAACATTTTGACATAAAAGGCTTTGATACTAAATAAATTCAATATCTTAAAAATGGCAGACAAAGTACTGTAATATATTGTTTCTCTAATGCATAATTATCAATGGACTCCACACTTTCAAGTGCAGCAGTTGGTAGCCTTCGCATTATTTTTAATTTGACTCTAAATAATTTTTTTTACTTCCTGTGTCATTTCAGAGAAGTATCACTATTTCTTGTAGGAGCAGTAGCGGCCGGCATATAAGTGCACAGGTGCACGTGCACACCCAGTTTTCTATTAAGCATTTTTGTAAAATATTTAAAACATTCTTGTGTGTTTTGTATCGCTGGTATAGTTTGAAATGTTCATCTAACTGATCACAAATGTACTGAGTTTTTATGCCGTAAAGCTGTGATGTTGCAACACTGTACTGTGCACAAAAGAGCTGTGCTCTTCCCTCAGCCTCCCTGCTCAGCCTTTCTGCGCATGCGCACGACAAAATGACATTGCCCCTCATGGGAGTTTTAACATTGAAGAGGAGCACAGGTCGGACTGTGCTCATGCCTGTTGATCGCGGAACGGAAACGGTTCCTACTTTCACCTCTTGGTGACAGCACCTACTGGCGCAACTAGTGTTACATCCCCGCAACTATAAAACATCTCACTAGATGCCAGCAGTTACGCTTTATCTAATACCAGGCCAAACGAACATTCTGAGCAAAAATATGACAAGAGCCTTGAGCAAACTAGCGAGGAGATACTGTAGTTTTGAATGTGAAATCAATGTCGATGACACAGAATGCAGGTAATGAATATATATTTGCACAAACAGTATTTTTACATATTGAATCAAATATATGAAATATTACTCAATAGCCTTACTAGAAAATAATATTTTTAATGTCAGACATTACGAATAATGGAAATATTAGTTAACATTTAACTGCCGAAAATGATAACTTTACAATTAAGTTTTAACTAGTTAGAAAACTATACGTAAATTACTTAATGTTAATTTAAGAGCTATACCGAAATTTGCCTGATATGTTTTTAATCATGATAAGTTTAGTAAAACAACATGAAATGTTTTGTACGAACAATTTATAACTGTTTCAACTTAAAAATTTTCTTTCTTAATTATTTTTAAGACAATGTGTGAACACCCATTATCTGACTTCACCGGCCGCTACTGAGTAGGAGTGAAACAACCAAGCAATTTCACTTCTTAAGCTTAGCATTGAGCAATATGCATTTTTTATTTCAGCTGGTTTGATAGGTCCAAAACAAATTGCTTAGTAAAAAAGATAGATTATTTCTGATATAACATTGTTTCGGAAATATTTAAAGGGCCTATCAAATCAAGGAATACGTACGTAACCATAGTTACCTAAATTTGATAGTGATAAAATAAATACTGTTTGTAAAATATGTATTAAACTTATGTTCCAAAAATGGTATATTTTACATAAAAAATCTGTTTTTCTAAAATATTTTTGTTTATTCAAAGTAAACAAACCTTTACGTGTTTCTTAAGGTTTCTTACATAAAACTTTTTTGTTTGTTTTTACACACATTACAATAAAAAAACACTAATGAAGGTTCTCTAACAGTTATATTGCACATTATGTACGTTCTTAAAATTTTGTTGACTTTATATACTATTGAATTGAGGGATAATGACTATTGGATAAGGGAATTTTTAATTCTTAGCGATCAGATAGTGAGTTATTTGCACTGTCTCATTTAAAAATCCATGTTGAAAAAACCACTTAAGCAATTTTATTCATACACATTTCTAGACAAAGCAGGTTAGGAAATTCGTCCACTACATATTTTTCTCACTATAAATCATTATCATTGCTTTTTAATTTAAATACTTTTAGCAAGAAATTTCCTTAGCATATCGAACCCCGGGTGTTCTCCCTTAAAGTGTCAATATTAATTTTCACTGCATTACACACTATTGTTTTGTATGTAAAATCAAATGAATTTTGCAATATGAATATTTATTGTTTATATTTAATTTTGATAGTAAATAAAATGTAAAATAATTTTCAACAGCAAAGCAGCAACTTATTGACTGCAAAGCCACACTTTGTATGTAGGGTCTACTGGGTAATATTCCCGTATTCATTTTTAAAACCAGTAATTAACAAATTAAAGTGAGTAGTCTATTATTCTGTGTGAAGTTTTAAAACTTCCATATTAAAAAAATATGAAAAAATTTATCCCATTTTATTTTACTTTAAAATAAGTTGTAGTTGACGCACAGCTTAATTTAATGCTTGCAAGGTAAAGGGGTTTACACAATAAAAACCAATGCACACAAAGACTTAAGCTACTGAACTTATAAAATTTCACATCACCATCTACACAAAAATAACCAGTTACTGCTTCAATTGTGTATGCTACAATTGTAACCAATATAGTAGAAAGTGTTCAGTCTTAAGGCTTATGTTTGTGGTTGTTAAACCCCCTTAATTGCTTCTAGTAAATGCTAAATAAAAAAAAATTCTTAGACCACTGTTTACAACATACAAACATAAAGGAAAAAATAAGCCTGCTGAAAAAAACTATATTCTGCTATGAAGATAGCAACAAAAGCATTTGGAAAACTGACTTTCTTACAGAATTCGCCAAAACTTCCTTCACTGTTAGAAGCTGCCCATCTGACGGTTTCCCCGAAGTTTCCGGAATAGTCTTTGGAGTTGTTTTAACATCATCACTGAACAGCAATATCTGTTTCTCTGTATCCAAAAGAACCGCTGCAGCATCATTTTGGAGGCATTCCAGCTTCAGCACAGCGCCACTTGCACCATCGTCATCCCACAAAATGATATCATCTGACAAGGTGCCAAAAGATTTCACAGTCAAAACAATAGGGCTGAGGCTAGGAGAGATTTTGCCACCCGTTGAATAACTGTCTAACACGAGGTAAGCCAACTTCTCTCTATTATCTATTTGCTTGCATTGTGTACGAATATCTTCGTGTCCCTCCAGCATGCAGCAGCTGAAGGATTCATTCAAATCAGCAGCTTCCATACTAACAGTAGAATACCTTTTAAGCAATGAGAGCGTGCAAACAGGGTGCATTTTTCTCTTGCGAAATGATGAACTCTGTGGCGCTCGTGTGGTCATAAACTGAAAACGAACAGCACACATGTTTATTAGGCCTATATGATCACACATCAACAAACTAACAAAATATACTTGTATTTTCTGGGTTGGATCCACTAGCACATCAACATCGTATGACAACAAACCAGTAAGCCTAAAGTCAACACATCCACAAATGTTTCAGACAAAAGTTTCAGTGTGGTGGAGGCGCCGAAGCTACGTCAAGGTCAACTTCGCTTTGTTAAATGGAACCACGCATTTTTTTTCGATGACAGTAGTACCAATTTGACGACGAATTCAGTGACTGACAACACAAGGTCATTTAGTCACGCACCCAAAGGTATCAGTTAGTCATGCATTACCTCCTAATGTAAGTACATTGGATCGCGAAAATGAACGATTTAAGAATCATTTGATATGTTGATATTGTTGGGGGAATGCCGTAAAAATTAAGAAATGCCCAGGATTTGTATGCAACGCGTTATCCAGATGGGCAACAAAAATCACACATGGCTTTTAAATGATTAGCTGACAGTTTCTACCGATTTGGTACAGTGAAACAAACATGAGTCAGACATCGACTGATTGTGAATGAAAACAATATGACTGCTATCATAGCTTTTGCTACACTAAATCCACATGCGAGCAGCAGGCAAATGGATAGAGAGAGAGTGGAATTAGTCAGCGATCTGTATTAAGAATCTTACATCAACACAAGTTCGATTCATATCATATGTAATTACATCAGGATTTGTACAGCAATGATTTCTTAAATCGCTACAATTTCTGTAGTTTGATTCATAGACAAATGCGCACAGATGTCTCCTTTTTGGGTCATTGCTTTTTTCCAACGAATCCTTCACAAATACGGAAAAGGGGATAGGCATAACATGCATTATTGGGCAAATGACAATCCTCAATGGATGAGAACTGTACCACTTCAACATCCGTGGCTCCTTAATTGTTGGTGCTGCATTGTCAGCGATCACATAATTGGTCCAATTTTTTGAAGGTTGCTTCACTGGGCAAATTTACACAAACTTTCTGCACAACATATTGTCACAATTACTGGAACACGTGCCTTTGCATATTTGCATCAATTCATGGATGCAACATGAATGAGATTTTCAGCGACAAGTGGATAGGACGAGGTGGCCCTGTAGCTTGGCCACCTCGTTCGCCAGATCTAACACCACTAGGTTACTTTTTATGTGATTTTGTCACAGAACGCGTAATGACTGTAGCATCTACCACACCTCCTAACTACACGAAATAAAGAATACGCCGAGCATGCACCGAAATTACACCACAAATGTTGGCTGACATTCAATGGTCTTTTCATCAGCAAATTAACAAGTGCTTACAAATCAAGGGTCATCATTTTGAGCATCTTCTGTAGGTAGACCCAAACCAAGGTTAGTGTATATTTGAGTGCGTGACTAAATAATCTTGTGGCGTAGGTCGCTGAATTAGTCATCTAATGGACGGATTGGCCCGTGACGTCAGAACAGGTTGCATGCTGGGAAAATCAGCTGTTTTTGTAAATTCAATCGCTCGTTTGCCATAAGGCTCAATGCTTTTTTGCTTTAGCATGTTTGTTAAATGATTTATATCGAACCGTGTAAACCATCGCTATATATTTAACGTGTTATAGTACGACTAACAACAGTTCTTTAAAGGGATACAAAATTTCATAATGTCCAGTGATTTATAAATATAAATAATTGCATCGAAAAGTCCGTCACTTGGCTTTCATGCTCGCAGTATTTTATTTATGTCAGTTTTATTACGTATTTATTGATTTAAACAAGTGTGCACAGTTTTTTTTACGAATTGTTATATTTAAAAAACAATGTAGCTATCACAAGGTAATTTGTAGGCCTAGGCCTACTTCATTTAGCCTCGCATAGGAATAGGCTTACGAGTAAGTTTATATATTTTTTAACAAATTCGAGGACTTTAAAGAAACCGTAGGTCCGTTTATGAAATTAATTGTTGTATTTTGTTAGAATCACGTATTTGTAGGAGTCAATGTACGCTTCTAAATTTACGTTTCTGTCCTCCTAGGTTATTACTGCAAGTCAATGAGCATGTCCTATCTAGTGGTTTATGTTACCACTTGTTAGTAAATAAGAAATAACATTCCGAAGTCATGAACATATTTAAATAGAGACGTTAGATTATACACTGTCGTGGTTTCGTGCTTTTTTTTTGTATAAGTCTACTGTTAACCATGCTCCCTTATGCATAGAGGCCCACTTCGTTCTGTAGCTTATACATACTAACATTAATTGCTGGGTATTACATTTGTTTTAGGGAAGTGGTCAATATGTCAACAATTTGTTACGACATTAATTAATATTTCCTAAGTGTAGACTAATGAAGCAAGATTCTCGCTGTATGGAAACTTGCATTGTGACGGCCTGTCGGGAGAAGGTTAATTGTAGACCTACTCATTTTTAGACAGTGTTTCTATTGATTTGTTGCGTTTATTACAGAAGACAATGACAACCAACCTTGGCCTACTGGAAATACTGCCTGGTATAACAATTGTGTGTGTTTAGCATAAGAAATATGCAGCCAAATTATTGTCTCTTGTAAACAGTGACACTATTGATTTAGCTTCATCGTTGTATATTATTCAATACGATCTAGGACATTCGTATTTTAAAAACGTCTGCAGTTGCCTTATACGTACTAAGAAACAGCAATTTTTCGACTGAGTGTATTAAAAGTTTTAATTAATGATTAGAAACTCGTCAACCCATATAATCATACACGTTTTCCCATGCCGTTTGTGCAAAATCAGCTGTTACTACCCATGATTCAGTGCGCAAATGCTACTGGCCAAGCCGTCCATTGGTACTAATGTCATCGAAAAAAAGACACATGGTTCCATTTAACGAAGTGGAGTTGACCTTGACGTAGCTTCAGCGCCGCCACCCATAAAAAATATGGTGGCCCGGTATGACGGCCTTCTCGAACACTGAAACATTTGTGGATGTGATCACTAGTTCGAGTGTTATTGCTCTAATACTTTATGTGCCTCACCCTATGTATGTGTGTGTGTATATATATACAACTCACATGTGCAAACTCTAAACACATCTCTCACTTTTATTCTTTGCAGTACCCACATAGACTTGCACTAAATTTTTTAAATACACAGCAAATCAATGATCAAGGAACTCGTACAATACATGAAGCCCAAAGTGACACACACACACATATGTGAAGAGCCCACATATTTACAAAGTATTATAGAGATACAGTAAACCGGGGTTAATTTGTCCATTTTCGGGGTTACTTTGACCACTCAAAATATTAGCTTTTAAGTTTTCTGGTAAATAAATAGATATTCAGAAGAGATTATTTTAATAGGCTAACTGCCTCCGATCCTTATAGTTACTGTCTGAAACTTTCGTCACTAAACGACATAAAATCCAAAATTCTGAGTGGTCAAAGTAACCCCAAGGTAAAAGTAACCCCAGTTTACAGTAAAGTTACTAAAAACATATAGTCTGTTATGCCACACAATCAACAGTGGAGGAAAAACAGAAAAAGTGGAAAATGTTAACTAAAATGTTAGTGAATGCATAGGTGTATGGTTTTGTACATGTTACAACAATGTGTCTGACACATTTCTAGAAATTGGTTTTCATCAACTTTGTCACTACAACTGCTGGAAAACATGCTACACATAACTCAAGTAAGTCACATCTATTTTTTTACATCTGCCTTTGCTGGAGTTAGAACTTAACGAACTGTTTGAATTTTATTGCTAGTGCTTTGATGTGACAATTTACAGTAAATTTAATTATAAATAGTCACAGTAAATTGTTTTGGCATCCATTTTGTTTGGTGAGTAAGAGAATGACAATTATGTATGAGATAGTGGCGGCTGGGCCCGTGATTGAATTGCACAATTAGATTGCATCATGTAAGTACTCTGTTCCCCCTCCACCATGTTGAATAAATTAACGAAGTTTGCAAAGCTGTAACTTCTAAACCAGTCAAATCTCTAAGTCAAAAATTTAACTGGAGTTTTATACCATATAGTACTTAACTGTGTATAAGTTTCAGATTTTTAAACAACTGCCCAACAGAGATAGTAAGCCGTAAAGTAAGCAAAAATCTCAAAAAATTATATGTTTACAAGCCTGTAAATAAAAAAGTATAAAAGTCTCAAGTTCAAAATAATTTGTGTACACACTACTGTTACTCAAATACTCTGAGAAATATTTTCAAGGCTAACACAAACTGCCTTCATCATAAAAAAAATGTATGGAAATGCAAATTTTTGCAATTTAAAGGTGTGAATTTGACCTTCACAGTTGGCATGATGGAATAATTTCCGACTGATATTTTATAGTCACTATTGTAGCACGCAGTGTGCTGAACACCTAAGATTGTGTTCCACCATGCCAGGACTTACCAGAGCTGAGGTACAAATAATTTGTGCCAGTCCTTACAACCTTGAAAATTGTTGCACTGCATGACAACAAAATGGCTGCCAGGATCAGACAATAAGTAATAAAAATTTTGCTATCCCAATTTTCAATACCTACGGTAAACAAGACACAAAATATTTTTTTTTTTTTTTAAATGATGAAGCTACCAGTGCTGAACCACTTGGCATGGATTGACCCTTTAGTATTATTTATTACAACACTTATTAACTGAAGACAAAAGATATTATTTAAAAACAAATAGCCTATGTGCTCAGCTTAAATTGACCAATGTATGAATATATTGGATTGTCTGTTCGGTTCACTAAATATTAACACCGAGTGTAGTTTTAGATTAGTTATAAAAGTACACACACATTTTAGGCTATGTTGCATGAAACAACGTAACAAAACAAAGAAAAGTACACTACTGATATGTATATGCCTACATTTCTCATTATTTATTACAACACTTGTTTACTGAAGACAAAAGCTAATATCTAAACAAACAGGCTACATACTCAACATTGCTTTATTCCTAATAAGTTGATACAAAAGTATGCTCATCAGATAACATTTTTGTTTAAATACAAATAGGTAAATAAAATGTGAACTAATTTTTATAAAATGGCAAATCGTTCAGTTCATGAAAGAAATGAACGAAGTTTGGAACTTCATTCATCTGTTTAAAATGTAACGAGTTCCATGCTTGTTCCAAACAAAAAGGAACTAAATGAACAAAACTCATTTATATGAACAAGTCCTTTCCGAGCTCTGAGTAGCAGTTAAGTAGGTATTAATTCCATTTTGTGTAATACATAATGGTAGTATAAATACTGTACTCATATAGGTCATTCGGAATAAAGTGAGCACTAAAGATTTAACCTTTGAAAATAATCACTAGCCGTTGCTGCATTTAATTCAACATTGACAACAGTTACTTTACTGCTTATACAGTTGGCAGTGAATTGTCGCACGTAATTCCGTGTATTTTACATTTAAATGCAACATTACTGAAAGAACATCAAATGGAATCAACCCCTCTGTATTTAATATACTTTAAAATATTTATTTATGAAAATATTGACATACTTACTGCCTGTATAATTTTACTTAAACAACGCCAGTAGAAACTGATAAATCCGGGCCATTCAAATTCAACAGTCGTTAGCGAATGGCGTCTCGCGCTCCGCTTACTGACGTAGTTAGTAATTTCACCGACAGGTGGCATCAGAATTAGGTTTTCGTCGCTTAGTTTGGAAGCGTTCAAAGATGGTACAAGAGGAGAGCGTCAATGTGTTTGTCCATTGTGCAATAAATATGGGTTTCTGATAAAACACATTCAAATGTATTAGAATTTAGAAATGACTGTTTTCTCATTGGTAATATGTAAGTTGTTATGTGTTATGATCGCCAGCATGAGTATCTTGATTTAGAAACAGCAATTTTTTTTTTGTTTCACACACTAAGAAAATGTTGTTCTTGTTGAGTGCATCGTTGCTCATGGCAGTATAACTGAACGGAGCTTGAATTCTTAAATTGCGTGTGTCATTATGGCGTGTTTTTTGTGTGGCAGTTTTGAGTTACAAATTTGATTTTAATGTGTATATATTTACGAGATACATAACGGCAATAGTGAGGGTCGTATAAATTATAGTCGATGCACAGAAACCAGTATTAAAAGACGTTAACTCATAGGTATTTATAAGTAAGATTACTATTGGTTATACATTTTATTCAATTCCCGTGTATTTAATAAGTAGATATTGTTGATAACATTTTCAGCCCAGTGTAATGTAGATGTAAACATTGTACAAGCCTATGTAAATTAAAGCACGTGGCAATGTTTACGTTTACATTCCGCGGAAAGATATAAACTGGCAGAAAATAGAAATTAATCAGGGCTTTTTTGAGTGCTCACTTTATCCCGAATCACCTATACGTATTACTATTCAAAAATCTTTATTGTATTATTTTGAACAAACGTTCTCCATACCCTAATGTTTCAATTTCAAATTTGTAGTAGGGTTTAAAGAGCGCAAAATAAATAATTAATAAATAAAAGTCTTTAATTATTTTAACACTGAATCCATTGTTATACCACAATGTACTAAGTGATTTGTATTAACTGCCCTTGATAAAAATTGAAAAAAAAATTTTTTTGCATACTGGGTGAAATATAATTTGAAAGATGATAAAAAAAACTGTAAAATTATACTTTAATCAGCTTTAGAATATGTTGGCAAGCAGCATAAGGAAGGTGGTAAGGAAGAACAAGAGGAGGTCATCTTAGGTGATTCGATCACTAAGGGAGTTCAGTTAATGGCAGTCACGAGAGGACATGTACACAAGACAACAGTTGGTCGGGACAAAATCAGGGAAATATTAGCGTCTTTAGATAATAAACAATATGTACAGTCTGCGCCAGCTCTGAGTCCCTGGCGGTTATGTGTTTTTCGCACGTAAATAAATAAACAACACAACGAGGCCCAATAGTACGTGACGCACATGCTAGCCATAGTAAAGTCGTGTGTTAGGATGTGTGTGATAATGTTACTGTAGCGTGCATTAAGTTTATGAAGAAAAATGCATACACGCCCGGGACTCAAGAGCTGGTGCGCGGAAAATAATAGGCAGTTTTTGCGATTTTGCAAAAGCCTTCGATTGTGTAGATCATAAAATATTAACAAAAAAACTTGAGCATTATGGAATACAGTACGTAAAAAATATCTCAATAAATTAACTTCATATTTAAACAATAGAAAGTAGCAGACTTCTGACAAGTTAGGAATAAGGTTTATAATAATATACACCATCTCAGACGCCGGTGCTTTTAATCTTCTATTCACAGTTTACATACACCGAACCTCGACATCCTAAACACGACTCCATTACACACACAAGCCACCGCTTGTTCACACGTCTGCCAACCTAACACAATGTCACATTATATAGCATCTTCCACAAAAAATAATGCATTAACTGATAGTGTAAACTCCACACCAGAAGTTATTACGTATGGGGTACTTCAAGGATCAATCTCAGGTCCCTTTCGTTTTCTAATTTATATTAATGATTTACCCCTGTATACGGAAAAATACGGGAAAATTGCCCATTTGCAGATGACAATAGTAGTCTGGTAACAAATGGTAATCTACTGGTGCTGCAAAAAAAAAGTAAATGATTTATTAAATGCATTATAAATTTGGTTTACAGCCAACCCTAACACTAAATCCAAACAAAACTAAATTTATATATTTTTCATACTAATAAACCCTACCTTGGAGCTAACATTATCTTACAGTAATATTCCTATTAATCTAGTTTTTTTAGTTGTGACTATTGACGACAAATTAAACTGGAAAGAATACATATCAAACAATTAATTTCAAAATTAAACTCAGCTTTCGCCCTTAGATGCTCATATATTTAATTGTTTAATTCCTCTGCAAACAAAATTATACATTTTTGATACTTTGACCCTTTAATGATGTATGGAATCATGTTTTCGGCCAATTCAACTGATGTATTTTGTATAGGACATCATCTATATCCCTAGGTCTTTTGTCCTACTTGGGATCAATGGAGAATGTAAGCTATATAAATCAATTACAGGGTTGCCACTGATATTCTTAATTTTATTTCTCTGACTTTCCCTGTCCAAAATGTAAAAGTTCCCTGACTTGTACAAGTTGCTGGTATGAAATTAAAAAAAAATATTTTTACTAAGTTGAAACAGAAATATAATAAAAGGGAAATTGTATCCTTCTTTTGGAATTAAAATTGTTACTAAGAATGGAAAAATATTTCACAAAAATATATTAACATAACTGTAGACACAATATTAAGAAACAAAACTCACCTCAACAGTAGAGTGCTAATCTCAAAATATATAAATTTTCTTCACTGCAAAATGTAGGCACTTTACAATTTTTTTTAATTCTTCCAATTCCACACCTAAATCATCAAGAAAGTTTTTTTTCCACGCATTCAATCACTTTTCAAATGTTTTAAATTTTCAATCTTCTTTACAATTTGTTCCTTCGGCTACCCTTGCTTCAAGTCTTATTTTCTTCTTCTCGTCTTCAAGTTTTTGCAGGGTTTCAGAAATTTTTCGTTTCGCTTTTTGTGCTTCATTTGCAACATGCAACTTTATTTTATCTTCTAAATACTGAACATATCTGTTGTGTGAATATTTTACAGATAGTAACATTTTTTGTTCAATGGGAATGTGCTCTACGCCTCCAAAGTATCGAATAGCATCTGACACACCCCTTTGTGCTACCAGAGACTCTACATGTAAATTTTCTACAAGGATAGACTTATTAACAGAGAATCCACTTTCAACAGACGCATTCCCATGTGATTGGATGAGACATAGTTGAAATATCTGCCACAGTTCACCATATTTATGATTTTTGCCTAATAATGCTGTAAAAAAATCATCTAAGCCTAACTCTGTTTCTGGCTCGCCAGCAAAAAATCTGCTAAATTCAACTTCCAATGCATCTTTTGCATCTTGGCAAAGGATGACATACTGAATCTTTGCTTTCTCAGCTACAGATTCAGAACTTCTGTTAGCCTCAAATAGTGCTTGCAAGACAACCTCAAATCTTTTCTGACCAAGTTGCGGTTTCTGGACAATAATTTGTGGATTTAGTGATGTTAATCCTTGTACCTATTTAAACTTTAATGGGCTTTTGTCTTGCAATTTTTTGATAGTTTCTGGCATTCCAGTTTGAAAGCAAGAATATCTCATTTGCCTTAACCTTCTTCAAGTGCTTCACTGTACTGAACCCAAGGGTTACATGCTTCAACTGAAGTAAATTTTCACTGCAACTCAGGTCTAATACAACAAGTTTACTACCACAGTCAGCAGCTTCCAATTTTTCTGATTTAACAACATGGCTCATTAGAATTCTCGTAAGGTTATGGAGATAACTGTACAAGTATGGAATCAAGGGTATTGCAGACTGAAATTTTCTTATAAACGGTTCACATTCAGCAGCCAATGTCTTAAAAAAAGAAAGTTTGCACTTGAGAAATTTGTCATTAAGGTGATTTCTAACACACTCAGCTGGTTTGGTATGAGGCAATACAGAAGAATGAACAAATTTATGTACATTATCAAGAACAAATAAAGCCCTTTCTAAACAATTGACATTTTCCACCCATCTAATAGTGCAGTATTTCAGGGGAAATACTTCACTGCCAGTGATATTAGTGAAACTGGCCCGGCAAGCCGGAGAATCCTTAAATATAAAATAAATATTACGCACAAAAGTGTGCAGATCCCAACCTACACTATTCAGCCCTGTCTTAATCGCTCCATTGACAACATGCAACCCACAAACACCAATGTTTAAAAGTTTTTTACCTTCAGGATTTTCAAGTAACATGTCACTTTGCAGTTTTTTAAGAAAGCTTAAATGTACATATTTCCCATCCTTGGACACTTTTAGTACATTCTTCCTACGTAGAGGTTTTAGGCCTTCATTGAAATGTATCAATAAATCTTCAGCTTTTGCAGAACCTAAGAAACGACTATTCCAGTACTAAGTTGACACTTTTTGCCTACTAACATCGAAATATCTCACCTGAATGTCCATTTGTCCCTTTTGAGCTGTACTATTTAGAGCTTCATCAAAACAAATGACATAATCTTCACAACTGCTAAGGCGATTTGATAGAATTTCTGAAAAATGAACTGATAAACCATGGTTTATCACATATGAGCACTTGGTTCTGCCTAACTGTAGCTGTGAAGCAATGTTGCTATCAGGAAACATAACCCTAAATATGCTGCCAACATTCTTACATGAATTCATTGAAAATTTATTGGCAACAACATTCAAACACCACACAATTTCTGCACGAGAAACATCATTTTTTGTTAACAAAAGAGTTTAAATCCAGCGCAGCACCAATTTGTTTACCCTTATCTTGCTGTACTTGAACTACTTGAGTTTGATGTTGCTCATTATCATTCAAGGTTAACGTAGAATGTTCACTATATCCAGGCAAAGCTGATTGTTCCGATTCACTTTTTACGGCAAAAAAAAGAGGACAAATGTGGTTGTGAAACTGATGTTCGCATATATTCCAAATGTTTTGGACCTTTAGAGTGTAAGACAACCGCCTGGCGTCCCTTATTACTCAGCTGAAATGTTTGTTTACACACACTACAAAATGCTTGATTTGTATTACCTTCCACTTTGCACAACCAACCTGAAAACTGAGGATTCATTGTAGCATCAAGCCACAAATTATTAAACACTGTTTTTTTTTATGCCACATACGTGTTTGCAACATGGCGTCCTGGCATGGCAGTTAACCATTGAAAACACACAGAGCTAGCGTTGTTGCCATGGGCGGGCGTAGAATGTGCCGTTCTTGCATGCTCATCTGGCAGGCAGCGCAGCTCAAGCGAGCCTCGAACAGCTGAGCGCCGCAGCAGTGCAATGAACTCTGCCACACGCTGCGCGAATTTTAACCGTCAATGGCGTGCTGCGCGCGGCAGAGTTTATTAATTTCCGCCTAGTTGTCATAATTTTACAGAGTAATGCAATGATCGAGATTAATTCCCAATACAGTCCCGTATTGTTATTATTTCCTGTAGACTTGTGACTGTAATGTAATTGATTTCCACGTCTTTTTTTGTTACTAAAATTTAAAAAAAATTTTAAAAAAATCACAGTTCCTGAAAATAAGTCAGTACGAATTTCCCTGACCATAAATGGATTTCCCTGACTTTCCCTGACCAATTTTCATTTCCCTGACTTTCCAGGTCAGTGGCACCCCTGAATTAATAAGAGAACAAAATGAAAATAAACGTAAGAAAGTCAAAGATTGTTAGGTTTACGAGAAGGAGGTTAGCAGTACGGACATATGTGGATGGGAAGGATAGGATATAGCCTAGATGAAGCTTTAGAATACAAGTACCGAGGCAGAATGTTGCAGAGTGACTTAGGCTGAAGGCAGGTAGAGTGTGTGGTGTCTACAGGGAGAAGGCTAAAGGTAACTGAGAAGGGTAATTGAAGAGTGTTAGTAGTGCAGTGAAAGAAAAGGTGTATATTATAATGTTAGAGTATGTGACAGCAGAGTGGGACCTGTACACGGAATTGGAGGGTGAGCTTGAGATTGAGAAGATGCAAAGAGGGGCAGAAAGGAGTATAAAGGATAAATGTTGAATGCAAGGTCAGGCTGGTGAGGACGAAGGAAACTTTCGGTCTTGTGTGATACTGAAAGTAACAGGGGCGAAACTCGAATGAAAGGAGAATAGTGGAAAGGCTGATCAGGACGTACAAGGCGGTGAATGGAGAGGGAGACTACGTAAGATAGGCTGAGTGGTAAAAACAGCAGAGTATACACGAAGACGGCATTACAGTGAAAAGATCCAGGTGATGAGCACAAAACATAGCGGGGTAGGCAGTCAATGCTTAGGAGGTCGGTTAGGGAATGGAATTTACTTTCGTAAGAGTTTGTGACGGGGTTTGGAAACTTTGGGGAGGGATTGGTAGATGAGTGAGGAGGAAGTTACAACTTGCTACCGGGTTACCCAAAGTTACAACTATTAAATTATATTAAAATGTTGTTGAATATTAGGTCCATACCTTCCTCAAAAACCCACACTCAGAATTATAGTGCGGCCCAACAACATCTAGAGATTTCACTGAGCCGCAAAGTCCAACACAATTTCGGCTAGAAACAAAATGAGACACAGGATGCCGTTTTGTTGACACCGTGCGTAAGCAGCTCGCCATTATTGACAGATGTACAGAAACTTTACCCAGAATGTCACTTAAAACACATAATCTCAAATCTTAAAAATAATTAACGCACATATTCAAAACACCAATCTGCTTGCCACAGATTAAATAAAGTAAAGAGGTAACACACTCGCCCTCATGCGAGTATCCAGTAGGCCCAACTTTCATACCAACGAAATAAAAATAAATTACCAAACCACTTAGAAGAAAACTATTTATGTTTTATTTATTTATTTCACCCAGGGGGCCGATTAAATATCACCACTTGCGTTTTGCACCGACGCAGCGCAACGCAAGAAAATCTGCTCTGCACCTGCACCTCGAGTCGTAGTTGGAATTAAATATACTCGGAAACGCAAGACGCAAGAGGCGGGGCCTATTTTGGCTCGGCGCAACTGCCACCCCTCTCTAATTTACACAAGCCAATCAGAAAATTTGTAACATTACTCTCACTGCCATGTTGACGACAAAAACTGCCTGTACACCCACGTGCTTACATGCAGATGTAGCTTCCATGTAGCAGTGAACATTTCTCGCGCTAAAAGTAATGTTTTCGTTAAATTTTTCATAACCTCAAATTTTGTAGCCGTCTCGTGATTAAACAATGATGTAAGAAGTATAGGTTGATATCAAATTATGAAGGAACATTGTTACAAAGTTTTCATTGCAAGTGTATACGTCGTAGTTGTGTTTTGAAGTGTGAAAGTAAATTTCCATAATGTCGTGGTTCTTTCAGTGTAGTGCATGGCCGTGGTGTAGTGGATGCGTGTGTTAATTTTTGTGTTCGTGAATAATCAAGTGCTTTATTTATGGAGAGCAGCATTTTTGTAACACAATTAGAACACATTAGAGTGGTTTTCGTCTGTAACAAGCTTTTACATGCTTTATGTTGCTAACGGAAAATAAAGTGCGTAAAGTGATATAACAATATAATAATAATAATAATTCACTCGCAAATGGGCTTCCGCCCGGTGGCAAGTCACCTGCTCCCTCTTAGTTCCCCAGCATTTCCAATGCTATTCTGAACCCACCAACACTCCCCTTCATCACCACGTCCTCACTCAGAACATTCCAATCCCTTACAGTCCTCACAAGCATAGACTGTCTCCCCCTCTCGGTCCTCCTC
>PNEQ01044124.1:0-35808 GCA_003012365.1 Medauroidea extradentata
TGCTCACATTAATTTTTACTGCTGTTGCCATGGAATAAGCAGTGTTTTCCTCTGCCACAAGTGATTTTTGCACTAACACACTCAACTAGTTTTCGGACTGCATTACATCAAAATAGAAAGTATTTTTCTGTAGAAATTTGTGCATGTTATTGTCTTCAGAACTGTCAAAAAAAGGAATTCTTATGTGAGACAGACTATAGAAAATTTAATTTGTTTTTTGACCTCGAAAAGTGCATGTTTGCTGTACAAATTTACACTTAAGTGTTAGTTTTTCATGTGTGAAGGTCCCGCAGTGCTGTCATCATCGTCCACTTTCGGTTTTTTCTTGAAAAACCTGTTTTGCTGCCCTTTTACCCTCGTTGTACGAACGTTTGTAAGAATTTAAACTACTTTCCACGTTTCTGATTATGGTACCACTCCTCTCTATGTCGGGGTCGTTTTGCCGCAGTACCTGAAAACCCATCTGAAAAAATTGAAATGCCTCACTAAGTGTTTTTGGTGTCAAGGTTGTCACAGGTTTGGGCTGAACGATACTGACTTCACCTTCAATATTGTATGCACGTTCTTGATGCCAAGCAATTGCCATTAAATCTTCATTACTAAGACCTTCAGCATAAATCAGTTATCATTTCTTTCATGTCATCCATGGCTATATCCTGTCCTACTTTGTTGCCAAGGGCGACAACTTGTTCATCGATTTCTTTCATATCTTAAAATCCATGAAAATCGTGTTCACAGTCTTCATAAATATTTTTCCATACACCATTCATCGTCTTCACTTTCAATTCCTGCCAAGCACAAGAAATGTATTGAACAGCATCCTTGATGTTAAATGTTCTCCAGAAATCTCTCGGGCTAGGAGCATTTTCCCCATTGGTAACTCTGGCAGATTCAGCTAAAACTTTCCTCATGTAGTAGCTCTTGAAAGAAGAAATTGCCCCTTGGTCCATGGGCTGGATTAGTGAAGTTGTGTTTGGTGGCATGTAAACAACTTCCACATAACAAATCAGGTTTTCACGTGTTTCTTTGCTTGGGTGTCCTGGGGCATTATCCATAATGAGAAGAGCTTTCCGTGCCAAATTTTTATCTGCGAGGTATTTCTCAACAGCTGGACCAAAGTGGTTTGAGCTGGAACTTATCCACATTCTTCAGGGCCCTTGGGTTTTCCAAGTGATAAACTAAAAGAGGCTTAAGCTTGAAGTCACCTGCAGCATTACCGCCTAACAACAATGTTAGCCGATCTTTAGACACCTTGAAACCTGGCACTGACTTTTCCTCTTTGGAAATAAAAGTTTTCCTGGGAAGTCGTTTCCAGAACAAACCAGTTTCATCCATGTTTATTATTTGATGATCTGTGTAGAATCCATCTTCAATTTTTTTTTTCAGTTCGGCTTTAAAGTTTTGTGCACCTATGGTATCTGCACCAGCAGCCTCTCCTTTTGTTGATATGCTGTGAAGATTTGCACGATTTTGAAAATTGTTGAACGATCCATTGCTGGCCTAGAATGACACGTCTTCCTCAGGGAATGATTCTTTTAAATCTTCATACAGGCTCCGTGCCTTTTCTTTGATGATATCAGCACTCAAAGGAATTCTGCGCTGCGCACTATCCTCGACGAAAATGGAAAGTAATTTCTCCATTTCTACCATCATGCTCGGGCGTGCCTTCGTAAGTTGCGTAGCTTGTAATGGAAAACTCAGCTTCCCAGCCTCTAAAATGCTATCCTGGTGTTTTATAATTGTCCGCACTGTAGATCCTGTTATCCCTAGCGAGTTGGCTACATCAACTTGCCGCTCTCCAGAATCAATTCTTTGTGGCAATTTAAATTAAAAGTCCAAAGTAAAGCGTTTCCGCGTAACTTTTCCATCCTCGGATGATGGCCTGGCACATTTGCTCATCATCGTAATCAAAGCTAAGTCAACTTGCACTTACAATTCACTTTTACCGTAAACCAAACTCACGTTGTAAACATTAGAGCCTTTGTAATCTCAGAACAGCCAGAAACATGTGCTGGCGAGCCACAAGTGCTACGAATCATTTCATTGGACACTTTGAGGTAGGCGTGGCTTGAAAGCGTAGGTGTAGACCCTCTTTGTCTATGGTTCACCATATTGTCTATGGTGTTCACTCTGCCTTGCCACGAACACGAATTAAATAAGTAAACAAATATATGTACTGGGTGCACACGATGATGCTTGAGTGGGTGTGATTGAATACATAGGCCTACAATATTGCGTGCGTATTTAAATACTGTAGGCCTATATGTACATTACATTTTACGTATGTAATTCGTAAAACAAATGTACGATTAGTAAAATTACGCACTGGATGAAAATTGAAAAATACGATGTACGAAAATTAGCGCTACTTCAAATACTGGCCGCGTTACTTTGAATTATACCCTAATTAATTCCGGTCGTTACTTCAAAAAAGCGTTAATTGGACAGCGGTGCTTCGAGGGGCTGGTGTATTAACTTACTAATCATATTGAATTTCTCTGTTCAGATATTACACAACAACACAATATCCCAACACTGAGGTGGTTATTTATGCTTTCTGCATCAGTTGCTAATATTTAAGTATGACTCAATTCCATCGTCCCCTTGTGTGCCTGTATTGCGATCCCCTGGGGGGCTAGAGCTTGCTGCGCTCTGAAGGGGAAAGTGGTTGTCGAGCTATCATGCTCCCCAGTGAGTGAGGCCGGGGGGAGCCGTGTACTAGTCGCACAGAGGGGGGTGGGGGAGTACCTCACTTGTTTAGAAAAGGTATCTATGTCACTAACCTGGCTAAAATAGCTCTCGCAGCAACCTCTGCTTCCTTTCAGATAAGGGTTTTGGTTTGGTGAGGGCCTCATCCTTTAACTGCTGCAGTCTTCGAGGATGAAGCGGTGATGCTTTGATCAGGGTTTTTATAGAGGTTACTAAAGGCGACGGCTTCCCGGCCATATGCCGTAGGAGGCGACGGCTTCCCGGCCATACGCCGTAGGAGGCGACTAAAGGAATCTTGATTACGTGTACGGGCACGAGGCTTTCTTCGAGGAGGAGCCTGCTCGTTGCTGACGACAGTGGTGGTACTGCCACATGCTTGATGTTCCAGTCTACAGAACTCTTCGAACGAGGGCTGGGGTCTTGGTAGCTTCGTGGGGGAATGTATAAGCCTAGGCCCTTTTGTGGGTGTACATACTTAGCAATGGCATTCCTGAGCCGCTCTGTATCTCAGCTACTGAATAGCTGGAGATATTAGTCTAACTTGGTTTCTAGTGTTATCACTCATTGGAATAAAATAGTATGTGGTAGGTTCAATAAGAGATATATATTGAAGCAAACATTCACAGGTTATACTGTCACTATTCACATTTGACTATCTCAGGTCTTTAACCCTTGGAACTGACACAGTTTTTTAATACTTATTCGAGATTACAGGTCCATACTCAGATGC
Source organism: Medauroidea extradentata (assembly GCA_003012365.1). NCBI lineage: Eukaryota > Metazoa > Arthropoda > Insecta > Phasmatodea > Phasmatidae > Medauroidea > Medauroidea extradentata. The sequence continues at coordinate 3,440 of PNEQ01044124.1, forward strand.
TGTATACTTAAAGTTACTACTCTGGATCTAGTTGTGTGAACCGACAGAACTTTCCACAGATACTGTTAGCGACTTCGGGTAAGCGCCTCGTGGTGGTAAGGTGCGAAAGGATCGTAGGGTGTGTCCCTTTTTACTCGTGCGTGGTGCGGAAGATAAGCGACAGTGTTCGTTCCTTCCCGGACTCTTAGCATATCCCAAACAGGTAAAGGTATGATGAAGGAGGGTGGAGGAATACGTTTGCAAGAAGTTGACTCCAGGATAATTGAGGGTCTTCATTTGCAAGAAGTCACCTCGGAGGTTTTGGCAGGACTCCATTTGCAAGAATTCAACTACCAGAGGGTGAGAGAATCCATTTGCAAGAGTCAACTCGTAGGTTTCGGTAGGACTCCATTTGCAAGAAGTGTACTACCGGAGGGTGAGGGATTCAATTTGCAAGAAGTCACCTCGGAGAGGTAGAGCGAGTGGTCGAGGCCAGTGTGTTGAGAGACGAGAGCTTAGAGAAGCTGCCAACGAAATCTGAAGAAACTGGGCGAGATGCGCCCCTTTTATACCCAGGGTTAGAGAGTCTGGGAGATAAGAAGTCGTGTTAAGTGGGTGGTAAGATGGCGGAGAAGGCATGGCCATTGGCTGCAAGCAGGTGTGCCACCCCAACACCCACACATTTCTCCAAAACAAATACAACTCACAATACACAGGAAATTAAATACAAATTTACCGTCAGGTCCCATTAAAAATTATGATGCCATGAAAGAAACAAGAATTAAATACAATATAATTACAACCAGGTTTACTTCCAATGCTCTACTAGATTATTTACGTTAAGCACACATGAAAAAGACATTTCCGTTACTACAGTCTTGTTTGCTTACACAAGGAAAAAACTTAGAACATCATTACAATCTGTACATCCCGCTCGAGATTTATTCACCTAAGCGTATAACATAGTTAACCTAATATTTACATAAAATTGGCATCGAAAAACACATTTACAACTAAATGGTTGTGTGGACCTGAGGCCTTCTTAGGCCAAACTTTATAAGGGACAAGCTCGAGGGGCGATCACAAAAGAACGTTAGCGGTAGCGGTGGGGCTTCAAGTAAAATATAAAATACTGTACTCTCGCAAACAGTGCAGCCATATGATAAAAGACTGCAAGAGAAAAGTTATACACCTATTGCAGCAAGTGAACGAAACAAGTCACTTTCAGAACCAAGTTAATCCTCTTTATTTTGAGCTGTCTAAAGCATCAAATTCTGATTAAAAAAACTCCAATCACTTGGAATAAAGATCAACTTGGCAACTACATTAAAATATTCTCCAGCTACCTTTCCAACAGATACTTCTGCATAAATTTTACTATACAAGTTATTCAACTAATATCCATTTACTTCTGGCATTCTCCGGGTGGTTCCGTTCTTCCATATTAACATTACTGTTCATAATTTTTATCGTTGACATGACAGACATAATTAAACACTTTCAAAAGATACTCTTTACAGATGACCTCAAAATCTCCCTAAAAATCACTTCATTAGGAAATAGCACATACTTACAGGACAATAGTAATGCAGTTAGTCCTTTGTTCTCGTACAAAAAAAAATGACATTAAATACCACCAAAACACAAGCTATCACATTTTTCAAAAAGTAAATACAATTAAATACCATTACAAATTAAAAATCACTGTCATAACATAGTGTGATTATTATGTGAGAGAACTTGGTATTCTTCAACGCCAAAAACTCTATCACCATCACATAGACTATCCAAGGGTCTCGCCTCAAATCTTCTCGGCCTAGTAAAATTTATCATTTTTGCAGCATTCAAACCTGATTCCACCATTAGTAAAAACATCATTAGAAAGCTCTAAAATTCAATGTGGCTCTGTAATATGGAACAACCTAACAGCAACTGATGTTATAATATTATAAAATAGACAGAATCATATTATTAACCAATACATACTAGACAAATTTCATAATAGAATCCTTTTCACCAATCTGCAAGCAAGAAAAAACAAGCTCAAAACACTTATTGTACACAAAATTTGAATGTACTGCATTAATTTCCCTGAAATTTCACTCACGATAGGTCTCAAAACCCCTTCTAGGAATTCTACATAATAACATCTCACTACATTCACAGAAACTATTGATAAATTTCTACAGAATATTAAAATAGCATTCTTTTACCTTTTGGTTTGCTAATAGATGATCTTTCTTTTCTCTTAATAACAAAATGATCTTATATTTATTTGTTTTTACAATGCCTTTATATTGTTATACTATCCATTATCTTTTTGTACTTTGTCCATTTTATTTTGTGCTGTCTGTATGGTAGTGTAGTGATCCCCTACCAATGCCTGGCAGCTGATCAAGTACATTGTAAATAAATAAATTTACTAATTAAATAACTGGTAGCTCTTTTTATTACCATGCTCACTATTATGGACTTCTACTGTATTTCATTATTTTGTGACTAATAATTTCTTCCGCTGTGAATAAGAAATCTCACGTTAATGGTTAACAGGAGGTACTTTTTCTGCATCAGTTCATCCTATCATATACAATAAGCAGTGTAAAGATGAAATACGGTAAGTTTACTTGTGACTTGAGTCTGTGGGAAAGAAAGCAACACAAGCAGTTGTGACATGATAGTAAAATGAATGGTTGAAGCAGGTAAAGAATCATGAGCTAGTGGCGGGCGACCCTCGCTGCCGTCCCATCGTAATTAACATCCTCAAGTACCTGTACGATGTGAGCTCGCAGTTGGATGAAGATGTGGTGCCTCCACACGCTTGGCCCCGCCTGCCTTACGAGCTGCTGTTTGTTATTGGTGGCTGGAGCGCTGGCAGCCCCACTAGCTGCATTGAAGTATATGACAGCCGTGCAGACTACTGGGCCCAGGTCTGTGGAACAGTGTTGGCGAGCCACAATTATTTATTGGTTGTGTTGACTTCATTTAAAAGTATTACACTGGAAAACTCTTGATTTTAAGAGAGTGGACTGAAAGAGACAGTGAATTTACAAGACCGTCCTGTGTTATTATTCAAATAATATTGAAAACTATATACACTAGACTCCTGATCATGTGGACGGAAGCTGTAAATAATTGAAAGACACGGATAATCCGTAACTGTAATAAAACATGTTTAAAAACAAATGTTCTGTGTTGAAAACTACTACTCTGTGGAACAAGTTTAAGAGCTGGCAAAAGTGCACAATACCCAACAAACACACTACAAGGGGACAGCAGCAATCACTTTATTCTCAAACCTGCATCAAACTGTCAAGTCTTTAATAGCAATGCAGCCACCGCTGCTACAGTTTCTGTCCACCCCTCCCCTCGCACCACCTGTCATCTGTTCTCCTTCATCCATTGTTCACTTCCTGGTCTGCTGCTGCAGCCACGTGTCTTCCTTCCCCGAAGTTGTATGTGCACGTTTGTCAGAAACTAGCCAAGATGACACAGAACAATACATATTTTTTTCTTACACCCACGTAATCTCTTCAGCTATAGAACTGAAATTAGCACGGACGGGTGTAATGAATATCTTGACATTTTAGAATAAGCATGTTTTGTTCTTTTAATGTTATGTTGTTTTTCTGCATAATGTAAAACTTGAAACCACTAAGCATTTACAAAAAGACGTAACCATCTAGAGTTATGTAGGTTTGCTCAGACACGTAGCTAGGCTTTCGTGATCACCGGACGTTAGTAAGTTGTGAATAAATGCCTGCAAGTACAGTTGAGCTTCGCTACTATGGCAAGCCTTGGCTTCAGAGAAATTGGTCATACTTAGTTGCATTGTTGCGTGGAAATGCATTTTTCCACTCTAAATTTATGTTCAACTGTCACTGGTGTGAAACAGACAATTTCTTGAAAACGATACATTGATTCCGTTTTGTAGGCATTTTTTCTTAGCCTGCCATGCCATGCCGCACTGGACAAGTGAGTAGGTGTCCAGCCTGTGTACTGCAGTTACGTGGCAACACTGGCAACTACGCAGTACTACAGATAGAGTGTATGTGACCTTGCTGCAACTGCTGTCTCTATGCCTCCCACCCTTGTCTAGTTGCTTCCACAATTCTGTGTTGCCTGATGCCCACGTGTGACTTGTTTCGTTCACTTGTTGCAATATGTGTATTACTTTTCTTTTGCAGTTTTTTTATAAGATGGCTGCACTGCTTATGATAGTATAGTATATTATGTTTTACTTAAATATTAGCTACTAATTCCTGTATTTAACACAGCAAATGTGAAAGGACATTACCTAAATTTATTGTGCTCCAGACTATACAAGTTGAGATTTATCTCTAGAAACAATCTTGTGCCTGGCAATCCAGCTCGCTATACATGTTGAACAACAGAAATGTGGAAAGAACTCAAAAGACGGTAGCAGTGTAAGCATGGTTGCTTACATTATAAGTCACTTTTGCCTTAATGTTTTACTGTGTATGTACATGTGACTAATAACACTTAGTTTGTTTTTCGTAACTTTCTTGTGTGTTTGGGGTGGAAAAAAATTTATTGGCATTAACCCGTATAGGTATACATAATACACCACAACGCACTTTTGTGATAATTTTTTTTAGTAAAAATGTTCAGCCAGTGTGCGCTTAAATACTGTAATTTTACTAAATGAAATTAAGTCCATTTGCTATGTAAAAGAAATTAATATAATTATGGTGCATTGTTTAAAACTAAACATCTTGGAGAAATGAAATAGTGTTTCAGCAAGCATAAATAACCACCTCAGTGTTGAAATATTATTCTGTCTTGCAATATCTGATTTTGTCGTGTTGCCTTTTTCCAATTCTCAAGTGTCACTGAAAGCTATACAGTATTGTCTATCACTGTCACTATGCATGTAGTGGGTGTAGCAAGCTAGGCATAGGTAAGCATGCATGGTGTGAGTGAAATAAGGTGAATTAAGGAAAAAGAGATGAGTCACCAAACTGCTTGCCTTGGCTTGGTGTTGCGCATGCTGCCTAACACGACAAGTATTCTAACAGTCGTTTTTGAAGGGAGTTTTTTCTCACTTTTTTACAGCTGCAGCATTTTGATTTATAGTAACCGCTGCTGCATCCTAACAAATATATTTTTAAATAAACTTTTCTTCTAGTGATAACATGTGTTTTTTCGTTGTTTTTTTATTTAAATTACTAAAATTTTTATTTGTTGACATGGATTGAGAATATTTTGGTAGTTCTGTTGTTTTTGTAGTAGCCAGTGACATAGTTGTGTGGCTCGTCTGTAATTCAATGTTCTGATCACGGAATTTCAAATTAATCCCAAATAATACATGTATTAGTTGTTTGACTAAATGTGACTACAGAAGTAGATTTTTCTGTGTATTATTTTACATCCTCAGACAAACATCTATGTAAACATAAAAATGTATACGGTAGTACTATTGAGTAGTATTGCTCAATTGAATACATTTTTATTCACCACAAGATAAAATTTAAAAAACTCAATTCTTAAGGTTTATTACCTCAGTTTTCCTCATTACTAGTGTACAATTAGTTCTCTGTTTCTTTTAATATTTTGAGCAGTGTGCATTCAGTTTAACTTCTTCATGGTTGTGGTTATGTGAAATGTTATTTTCATGCCATTCTGCTAACATCAGCTCACCATACTCTCAAGCAGGGTTAACAAGGAGTCAATTGAGGAGTCCATCGTGTTAGTTTTTGTTAATTTTTGGATACCTGAAAATTATATTTACAGTATTTGGGCTTTTGTTTAAATGCCTGAAAAAACACTTAAATGTTGGTCTACCTAGTCTAACCTGGTAAATGTGTGTGTGACTTATAATGGCTGCAATTCACCAGCATCTTCTTTCAATGCCAAGGTCAAATTGCAGTTGGAGGACACAGACCCAGAAGGACCCAGGGCATACCACGGAGTAGCAGTGATAGGCAAGAATGTGTACGTAGTGGGTGGCTTCAATGGCGTCAGCTACTTTAACTCATGCCGCTGCTTCAACACCGAGACCAATGCATGGAGGGAAGTGGCGCCCATGAATGTGCGCAGGTCAGTGCCAGAATTCACATTGTTGTAGAATCAAATGTTTTCAAGTGGTTTGCAGCAGTGCTTGCCGCAAAAGGAAAACAAATACAGTACAACCCTGATTTTACGTGCCCATAAATCACATAATTTTCCCCTAAAATACACCATTTTGTTTGGTTCTCATTTTTCCTATGTTATCAATGTGTTACTGTGTACCTGCCATTTAAACAACAATTTACAAATATGGTACCTATTTTTTAATGTTTTTTTTTTTTTTTTTTAAGTATTTTTAATTTAATTGATATTGGTACATACCATTTTTCTTTAATTGCATCCGAGTTGAGACTAGTGCCGCCAAATGGATGTCCCTGTGATGTCATGGAACAAGTAATGGTTATACAGTAAAACCGTGTTAAGACGTTTGTGTTGGGACAAGTAAAAATAATTCATATTAACCAGGAAAACTTCTTAAAAGGGTCAAATTACATATGTGCACATAGACAAGTGAAAAATTATTATTCTTATTAAGCAGGAAACTTCTTAAGAGGGTTTTTATCAATGTACTGTATTGTGTAGAGTATGACATGGTTAGCATGAAATAAATAAGCTCAAGTTAAAAGTTACGACTAATTCTTAACATCTGTTAAACTCACTGTGTTTTTGCTGTTCCACTGTGTGGCCGCCTCACCTTTGCTTCAGCCAAGCCAATAGGCGAGTTCAAAGCACCCATAATAAGGAAAATTCGTAGAAAAAGTTTTTAACATTGACCTCATTCTTCGGAATTATTTCGGCACTAAATGCAGCCAGGCAAAGCAATAGCTCCGTGAACATTGTAGTTTTCGAATTATTCAGCTTTAAAAATGCCATATTTTCAAACGCCGCCACAAACATTGAAAATGCGTTCTTATTCACTAACACATTATAGACGTAGTCTTACTTCTTTTGGTTAGCCACCGCACGTTAGGCACTATTGTGTGAATTAGAATTCTTCAACAAATTAAAAAACTAATCAAATTTAGCGAACCCGGTTACGTAAAAGTTAATTTGGGGAATTCACCCGTTGTTTGGGCATGCGTAGTTGTATATTTGGTAGCCAACAACTAAGATTTATTTCACTTGAGTTGACTTTAAAGGAGTAAAGACAGCAATGTATTAGTAGGCCTAGGCCTAGCTCTCACACATTGCGACGTTTTAGTTATATGTTTGAGTTTATTTACATTTAATTTAAATTCCAGAGAGATAATAACTTACTACGAATTTATTTTAATGTTTTTGATCCTATGTATAATCATAAGTTTAGGTTTGAAATGTCAGACGAACAAAGTTCACTTGCGTACAAAAAGTGAACCTAACGAACTAATATTTGGAATGTGTTTAACCAGACCTGGCACTGACTATGGTAGAACATTCTAGTTGCACGAGTCAATAAAATAATACGGCAGATTAGTTATTTTATTACAAGTACATTTTTTCTCGCAGTAATTTTTACATTTCTTGTGAACGGCATTGAGACAGCTGTGCTGCCATCTCGGGGCAAGTTTCGCAAGACCCCGCCCACCCCTAGAATTATCGGCCAATCACGGATGTTTGAACTCGCCTATTGACGCAGCCAGTGGAACAGCCAAAACACTACAGCTCTAGAGATTAGATCGCAAACTGCACGCTATTGACTGCAATTTTTAACTTAGCAGACTATTAGGACTCTTCTTGAAGCTTATGCTACGCAGTACGCCTTGATTTATCAGACTGCGCTAAAGTTAAGATTTTATTCTGTGTAAATTGCATTTTATTGCTGCGCAAACAAACTACTATCCACATTTACACTCTTCAGAGTTCAAGCCATACTCGATTTTACTGTATAAATTACTTTATTCAACTTTTTTTCACTGCTTGAACATATATTACTGTCGTTTGTGTGTTACGTACATTTAAGTGTACAGTATCGTGACGTCACAGGGACATCAACATGGCGGATCACGTTTTTGCTGCGCAAAACGGACTGCTCAGTGTTTCTGGAGTTACACAGACGTAATGAAAGAAAGTATGGTACCATTGTTCATTAAATTAAAAGCACTTTTAATAAAAATATAATAAAAAAATAAGAATTTTTCCTATTGGTTGAGGGGGGCAGGGTCTTGCGAAATTCGTCAAGAGAGGGCAGTACTGAAGTGTGCAGGTCTAACAGCCTCTCACTAGAAACGTAACAATTATTGCAAGGAAAATTTTTTTTTTATATAAAAATTATTGTGTTATATTCTTTTCCCGAGTTACACAAACAGAACGCTAGATCACCAGTCTGTAAGATCTAGGCTTGTTTGAACACATTCAAACTGTTAGGTCGGTAGGTTCACTTTTTGGACGCATGCAAACTTCATTCTATTGACATATCAAAACGTAGTTTATTATTATTGACTGGATCTGAAATAATAAAATGAATTGGTAGTAAGTTATCACACCAGAATTTGAATTAAACTGACATAAACTGAAATCTATCACTAAAATGTGGTAATGTGCGAAAGCTACCTTGTTGTCTTTATTCCTCTCAACTCAGTACTAGTAAAATCTTCGTTATTAACTAAGGAATCTGCAACTGCAACCATACATGCATTAACAGTGAGCACATGTACAAGCATTAACAATGAACAAATTTTGTAAGTTAGCTTTTAAGTAACAGAGTTCATTAAATTTGGCCATAGTCATTGTAAATCTCCAAAATATAGGGTACTATAATGCCTGATGGACGGCGGCAATTGAAAACAACAGTCCAACTACAGTACATCATACGTGTGTTAGCCAATAAACACGTGTGTTCAGTGTTCACAGCTGCGTTTGAAAATATTATATTTAAAAACTTAATAATTTGAAAATTAAAATTCACACATAATAATTAAATTATGTGGTTGCATTTGGTGAGAAAATAATTTGGAAGAATCATGTAAATGTTAAATTGTTTTTCTAGGTACCAATCCTATTGCATCCCCTGATTTTCAGTTATTTTCTGTGAAGCTAATTATGTTTTGTTAACTAGGTATGTACTTACAAATTAAAGAAGCTGTTGACAGTATGGAATAAAGAGGAAATAATGATAAAGAGAAACTTTATACGTAGTGTATACAAAGAGCAGGAAGAGAGGAACATTTTAATAAGACACATAATTAATTTTTTAACAGTGGCTGGAAATGAAGTACGTACTTAATGTAGTTTAATTTTAGGCCTACATACAGTATAGTAATTACTTTATGAGTTCTAATATTGCATCTACGTTCAAATTATGAGTTCTAATATTGCATCTACGTTCAAATTATGAGCAAACTTGTATACATTTTACTGCAATAGTTGAGTTTTACAGTGTTTATTGCCAATATTATTTTTTGCGATCTTAGTAAAGCCTTTGATTGTGTCAATCACCTAACACTAATAAAAAAATTAAGGAATTATGGTGTAACTGAAAATTCATTAATGTTTATTAAGTCTTACTTAGAAGATCGTAAGCAAATTGTATGTATAAATGGTTTAAGGTCAAATTTGGCCAAATTAAAAAATGGTGTCCCCCAAGGATCAATTTTAGGACCCTTCCTTTTTGTAATAATGATAAATGATCTACCAATGTTAGTAGACGCCCATTCTATAATGTATGCTGATGATACTACTTTCATAAATATTAGTCCCGATTTACAATAGCTTTTAGTAACTGCAAAAAACACTTTAATAGAAGTATATAAATGGTTTAAAGTCAATGGTTTTCTCCTTCATGAAAATAAAACCAAAAAAATGCTATGTAGTTTAAGAGAAATGCCAGATGGTAACAACACCAATCATAAATTCTTAGGTATTATCGTAGATAGTAAATTATGTTGGCTACCACATATAAATTATATTACAGTAAGACTCTCTAGAGTCATATATTTACTACGAAATTTAAGAAATCATGTTTCACTTAACTATGTTCGATCAGCCTATTTTGCTTTTTTTCGTAGTATATTTTCGTATGGTATACTGCTGTGGGGAAATAGTATATATGTAAAAGAAGTACTTGTATTAAAAAAAAAGTAGTAAGAATATTAACAGATTCAGATAAGTTAGCACATTGTAAACCCCTCTTTATTAAGCAAAAAATTATGACTGTAATTAATTTATATATTTATACATCATTATGTTATACAAAAAATAATCTTTTGGATGTACAATACCGACAAGATGTACATAGGCACAACACAAGAAATTGTAGACGTATAAATATACCATATTTTAGACTTAAAAAGGTATCCAATACGTAGCTATAAACGATTAGGAAAAAAATTTTTTAACCTTTTACCTCTTGACTTTCAGCATATGCCACTAAATATGTTTAAAAGCAAATTGTATGAATGGTTTGTGACCAACCCTTTTTATTAGATTGATGAGTTTTATGAGTGTAAGTGTCCTTAATTAGTTATCTGTATTGTTGTATTGTGTCATTTGATGTACTTTTTTTTATTAATGATTAAGTTTGATGTTATTTATGACTATATAATTGCAAATTGTACGAGTGATTTGTGGTCAATGGTAGTTGAGTTTTATGAGAATAAGTATTCTTAACTGATCTGTATTTTGTATTATGTTATATGATTTATTCCTTTTTATTAATGTAATTATTTGACATTGTCTATGGCTTATCAGTTCTTTGACAGTAAAATGTAAACTAAACTAAACATCATTTGCATTTTACTGATTTACACAATTTTCAACATCTTTAAAAAGCACAAAGTAGTGGTTCTACTGTACATATTTTGTGTAGTATTTTATAATGTGATAGCAAGGACCTAAAAAATATTTCCTCTAGCTGATCTAGTATATCTCACTTAACAAGATAATTTTTTGAGACACACATTTGTTGCCAAGTGCTAGTTTCTGAGTATTTCTAGAAGTAAAATGTCTTGTCTTGCACTTCGCGTATTAGACAGCTGCTTGTTATGGCTTTACACTTCAATATATTATTGATTGATGTGGCTGTCCGACATATCTTCTTCCTCTTGGAGTGTTATTAAATGTAACCTTTTATGTTGGTGATTCATCTTCCATTCTTTCTTTCTAAGTATTTTTTCTATTGCCTTTATTCCTGTATTTTATTGTTCAGTGAACATGTAAATAATGTGCCTCTAAGTAGTGTCAAGAGCAGGGCTGAAGAAGACCTCGAAGACTGTCTGAAACACCCACATGTATGTAGTCCGATTGTTGATAGTTTAAAGTAATATAACAGACCGAAGTACAAGTACTTACAGTTGACACATAAATAGGTACACACACACGAAGGGATGACACACATTTTTGCGCGACTGTGCTTCCGTGCAAAAATGTATGTCTTCCCTTCGTGTGTGTGTACCTATTTACAAGTATCAACTGTGAGTACTGTACTTGTACTTCTGTCTGTTACATTACTTTGTTAGCCTAGCGGCCTATTTCCCGCCATTCTTATGTTGATAGTTAAAGAATTTTTTATCATCTGTTTTGTGTTTTACACTAATCCCTCAGTAGGCATGATTAATTTGTTCTAGAAAATGTACATGTTAGTTGATAGTGCATATTCTGAAGCATTGTTCTTCATAAACAAAGGATAATTATTTTAATTTATTCCAAATTCCAGATTAATTTTATTTATTTTAAATTAATACAGTGGCTTGTTATGGTAATTATGGAAACGTAAACATTTTGGTGTTGGCCAGCGGATATGTGGCGCGCAGCCCACTCGAGGCAGTTGACATTCACACCATGTGACTAGCTCCCATCCACTGTTGTGCACTTAGGATTTTCTCAGTTAATTTCCAAATGCATTTGTCTCAAAAAAATCAGCTCTGGAAATCTGCATTGATTTTAAAACATTTTGAATGTCTTTGACAGAGACTGAGAAACTTACACAATTTTTAATTAATATACACATTTTTCACACTAACTTTTATGATAAAAATTAATGGAACTTATTTTAAAATAGATTTTGATAACAACTTATTTTTTGTTCTGGTATCTGACGTCAAAAATGTCCTTGTGTTTTACGATTTTTTCACTGTTAATTCGTTTAAATTGACAATGCGACCAGTATAAATATTTTTCCTTCATGAGCGCCTACTCGGCTTATAGGGAGCATGTGATTCGCACATGCATGCTCTACCGACCAACTGGGATGGCGTTGAGTGGGAAATGCACACGCTCATCGCATGGGCTTGGTAAGCCTACCCTATCATCAGGAAACACGTGCGGAAGCCTGATAATGTAAATATTTCTGTGCAGTTGTATTAACACTTATGCAAACAATAAACAATTTTACTAGCTGATGATAATTACCTGCCCTGAGTGTTGTAACATAGCTTGTGTACTACCAGATATACATAGTTTTCTTCGCTAAATGTTACATTTATGCTGTGTTACTTGACAAGATTATTATAAAACTGTTGTACATGTTCGGGATGCATAACAACGTAATTTACTGGAGCTGGTTGTATGTTACCAGTAAAACCTATAGATACATTTCTAAAATAGCACATATATAACATGAAAGCTCTGATTTTTTAATAAACTGATACATCTTACCAAATCTTTGCTCTCACTTTTTTCTACAGCGCTATCACGTTTTGTTCAATTGACTTAAATAGTGCAAAATTATTTGCCTCACTTTCTGCTCTCTAAATGTGTGTTAAGTTACAGTTAATGAGTTTACGGAAAGGGGGCTTCCTGCAGAATTGTAATAGTTTTAATAATTTTTATATTCGTTCGAGATTTTGTTTGTTTTATAGACATACAGTATGACTATTTTTTACAGTAATGAAAATTTTCTAGCTTTCATAGTTTTTGTATTGTGAAATGTCAAAGCCAAAATGAAATAATTCCCACCGAATAACTGTGACCAGTTTTGCCCCAATCGCCGAGTGCATGAGGGTTTCCCAACAAGGAGTGAAGCAGGGCTAGTTCGGTGGAGTTGTATAACTGAGACTCAATGGTGTCCCTACTAGGGGGCAGAGGGGAGCTACGCTCCCGGTAGAGTGACGTCCCGGGTTAGGCCACGTACTAATCTCCGTCCTCTGGGTGGATGAGCGCGGGGGATCGGGCTTATTTTCTTAATTGCGTCGGTAGGTTTTGTGGTCACTCAACTATTGTCAGAAGAACCGCCACAGAAGTTACTGCTTTATTTCTGAGATGGGCCCTTTAGGTTTGGAGGCTGCTCGATCTTCAGCGATCAGCTCCTGGATGCGTTTGAGAAGCAGTAACGGGTGTGGCGGCATCTTTATTGGGCTCAGGAAGGTTACTTGTTGGCGGCGGAGTTTTCTCAAAATCTGAGAGAACCTGACTTTCCCTCATGGGCAAGCTTGTGATTCCACCTGGGTCTGGGCCTGAAAGGCTTTATATTGATAACTGAGGTCTCTTAATGTGCGCTCGGGCCGTGGAAGTTATTTGTAACGAGAGGGTGACCCCGAGAGGTGGTTGATAATCACCTGGTAATTGCTGCCTGTGTGCAATGGCAGCTTGCAGATTGCTCTCTTCAATGACTTTGTGTTGTTTTTGCGATATATGGATGTTTTGTGACAATAAGAGAAAAACACATTGATTCACTTGATAATTATATTACCCTTAATTCACAGGATATTTACAATCACTATACACTTGCACATGAGGCACTCTTGTCACTACTTCGTACTGTAAACAAGTGGTTACTTCAATTATGAGGAGTGTCATTTCTGTTTTGACTTGCTTCCACCTCCAGCGGAAGTTCCGGAACGTATTGATCTATCGATAGGCTGTAGGGTGCCTTCCCACAGGTCGCGCCTATCTAGGGTGCCTCGGGTTCCCACCTTACTCTTAGGCATGGTACAGGTGATGGGTAGGAGGGTTCAGGTGTGCCTCACAGCCCACAACCCTTTGGGGAGAGAGGAAGGGGGAGTGGCTAGTGAACTCGGTGGTAGCCAAGCCCTAGGACACTGATATGGATGGGCCTCTCGCCCTCCTTATATACCCGTCCGAGGGGGTCGATGTCCCATTAGGCACGTGGACAGAAAATGGGCATCGGCAGTGCTGAGCTTTTGCTGTTGCAGGGGTACCACGTGTAAAAACACATATTTCTGCCAAAAAGATATATTTAAAATTATCCCTATAATTGCAGCGTGTTGTTGTGGAACATCAATATTAATGGAGATGCATTCACACAAAAATATTACATACAGTTTGAGGTTTTTATACATACTGTATATACTACAATTTTACTGGTGTATTTTATGTATTCGTGCTTGCAAATAAAGTCAGTGCACGTGGTTTTGTTTATATAAGATGGCAGTGTTTATCAAGAGTCTCTTGTCCATGGCTACAAAGTTTATTACGGGGAACATATTATTAGAAAACAGTTTAGGTACAATACAAAAAAATATTTAAGCATTATGTACATGTCAGGGATATCTGAACACGTGAGTAATGGTCATACGGTCAACTCCCGATTTAACGACCCTTCACGGTTCCCGGGAATAGGGTCGTTATTAGAATTCTGACCAATTTTTGGAGATCCTCGACCTCTAAAATGTCTACATTTACCATTTTTTATCATTGAATCGGCGTTCAATTGTCTTTGGCGCAAAATTAACGTGTTCTTATAAAATGATGCACATTTATTTTGAAAAACAAACGCGTTATTTTTAAAAGTGTGCCATTGAAGTGGATCTACGACCTTTGTTTAGTTCAATATAAATCATAAACATTGCCGATAACATAAATTCTTGTGCCGGCAACATCCATTTTGGGATATTATTTGCAAGAGTACCGCAGCAAAATTTATTGAAATAGTACGGTAATATTTTTCAGTAGAGTGAAGTATTTTGAATAAATAGATACACTGGAAGTGGATATATGACCTTTCTTTGGCTCAAAATTAAGAAAAAACGTCGCCCGCAATATAAATTATTGCGCACACAACGACCGTTTTTGAAAGTTATTTGCAAGAAAGCCACAATAAAGTTCATTGAAATAGTAATATTTTTTAGTAGAGCGAAGTATTTTAAATAAATAGATACACTGGAAGCGTATATATATGACCTTTGTTTGTCTCAAAATTAATCAAAAACATCGCCGGCAATATATATTCTTGTGGCCGCAACGACCGTTTTTGGAAGTTACTTGCAAGAAAGCAGCAATAAAGTTTGTGGAAGTAGTAATATTTTTCAATAGAATGGATTATTTTGAATAAATGATACTCTGGACGTTCATATGCGACCTTTCTGTTGCTCAACATCAAGCATGAATTCATGATAATGAAACATGAATTTTGTTGGCAACGTAAATTAAGTGCCAGCAATGTTGGCCTTTCGAAACCATTTACAATGTACTATCGCAATGTTGTAGATTGAAATAGTAATTTATTTCAATTGGCTCATATGTCATGGTTGACATCTAAGACTTTTCTTTGACATATTAGGCACAAACTGCCAGCAACAGTAATACAAGTTGGCACAATATATGTTTTGATAAAGCGGTTAGCCTCCTGGGACCTTGTCTTGGCAGCGAGCCACCACGCACACAAACACACACGTGTGTGCAAGGACCTATTTGGAAAGTGGTTACTTCAAAAAGAACATACACAATGTGTATAACCTATGTCACTTGTGCCACTTTTGACGACTACCTAATAACAGCTTCTGACTCTCGCTCGCTCAACAGATGGGACGTAATGATAACACTACTCCCTGTGTGAAAATAATCTGATTGTATAATGATTCTACTCTGTGCGCGAATTTTTACCGCTTCTAGGTATAACGGGAACACGGGTTCGTGAGCAAGGGAGCAAAAACTAACTACCAAAGCGAAGGCACACACAGTTAAAGTCTGGAAACAGTATTATTATTATAAATTCAATATACAAAATGATAGATATAGGTGAGCAACTCAACACAAAGAAAATTTAATTTTTCAAAAGACCTATGTATACACTCGTTAGTCTCTGGACAACCATGCCATTTCATTCCAAACTAACACCGGTGCAATCAAACGCGGACAACACGCGACTTACCGTACTGGGGAGAAGCCTCAGCACGAGCAAACGCAAAGAAAAATAATGACGTAAACTTAAAACTCACCGAAGTGAAGGCTAGTTGTTGGGAGTCCGACGATGTAGACGCTCCGAAGGCTGGACGAAGTGTAACAAAAGCCAGTTGGGAAGTCGACCGCACAGCCAAGGTAGGGGGGCAGAGGAAGGTTAGGAGAAGGTAGAAGGGTGGGAGGGAGGTATCTCCGACTGGGCACGAAAGCCAGCTGGGAAGCCGGCCGCACGACCAACTTAGGGGGGGTAGAGGATGGTTAGGAGAAGGTAGAAGGGTGGGAGGGAGGTACGACAGTCTCTGACCGGGCACGAAGGCACCCGAACACCGACCACGAGGCGCGCAAGATTCAAAAGTCCGCCTCGCACTGAGTGTACTCGCCACAAGCTTCTCACAGACAGTTCATTCGTTGAAAAGACACGTACTGATCACAGCACCAGTACAAGTTTTTTACACTCTTCACCAATGTGCATGGAGAGGGATTTGATACTCAATTTCAATTTGTTCACCAACAGTAAACAATTACAAACATCGAGATGTTGATCATTCTTAATAAACTTTGGTAACATATCCACAGGACAATTTTAAACCTACACAATACTGTTTGACATTTTTTTTTCACAGACGTATACAAGTGTATCCACAGCTGTTATTTACAGTCATGCCTATTGCGTGTGCGTGTGTGTGGGCTAATGACTCACACTATATGCACTGTTGTCAAGTGTCGTACTGCCTTATGCCACGCATATCTGAGTCCCCACGTTTGACTGATTTATGAACTGTTCTGCTTTCAATTGTTAAAAGAATAATGAATTATAAACATGACTGTGTATATATCATGAAATGACATAATGGTAAGGATATTTAATAGCATTTAGTTAACAAAATGGAAAACTTAATAAAGCTTAAATAAACACGACATATAATGGTAATATCACAGGCTTAAAGACAGACTACCATATCCAAGAGCACGAGAAATCAGTGGCAAAAAGTTACGGCGTGCACATGATGAAAAAGGGGTGAGTGAATGGCCGTATTGGAGTGGTTGGCCAGTGGAGGGAAAGAAACGGATGGGTTGCCGACCGGCCGGGGGATGGGAAGTGGCATTCGGGCCGGCCGGCTGGCCATCGCGTTGTTAGGGAGAAAGGGGTAGCAACATATATTTTTAGAACAAACATGCCATGTGTGGCAGTACGATTTTTGAGGAATAACTGTAACCATTTGCGGCCATAATAAATACAACGCCTTTTTCTACTATTTTTTTTAATTAAAATTTTTTTAACCAAAATTTTTTCAATTTTCCACGGTTCCTGGAAAAAGGGTTGTTACTTTGAGAGGGTTTGCTATTCCCGAGGTCGAATAATCGAGAGTTGACTGTACTTTAATGTTAGACTTATTACGTGGTGAGAAATGGCAACAGGGGTTTCTTATTAACGTATTTTAGGTAGAAGAGCGTACAAAATGTTAATAGTGAGCACACTGTGATAAGTCAACTGTACCAAATTCTCACTTATAAAGAGACAATTCAAAACTTCTCAAACACACAACAGTGTATCGACTCATTAACACACATCTCCTCTAAGTGGAGTATATTAGTCAACAATCTAACCTTGCAGGTATTGAGACTAAGGTTGTCTTTCTAATGTGAAAACGAGAATTCTGGCAAAAAAACTTTGTGCATGCTATTTTCAAAATATACAAATTCCTTAACAATAACGCCCTTCTAAACTCAACACTGATACTTAAAACCATTTTATTTTATAGTTTTTAAAATATGCTCTCTAAAATTTCATACAAGTTAGACCAGTTACATGAGCTCATTTCCAGAAGACAGTTATTTTACTCTTCATACTTTTTATTATTTATGAATCTTTTATTCCTCACTCACACAGCTCCAAAATGTGCAATTCTTAAATTTCAAGGCTCATGAGTGCAATCTCATTCCCGAAACGACGCACGTCCGACTTTCTCCGTTACGCATTCTCCATTAAACACTTAGTTAATTTGGCAACTTCCTCATTACACAAATGTTTCTAGACTTTCAATTAAGTCGAAAGACATCCCATTCAGAGATTCACAGAGACAATCCAGGCTAACATTACATCACCATACCTTAAAAAGGCATCTGGCACATCTTAAATGTAGGCTGGTTTTCTGCCGTTACAAAAACAACTCCGCGATAATGATTGGGAACCTTCTGTTCTAGATTAAGGCCTCAGGCAGAGCTCACACTGGAGTGGGGCAAGTCACGCTCGACACCCCTTCCCCCCATCAAGCATACTGAACCTCCCACCCACTCATTCACTCCTGCTCCCCCCTTGCCCCTGCTGAGAGTCAAATCCAGCTCTCCAATGCAGTTCAGTTTGTTTGATGGCCACTCGAGCAAAAGGCATAACAAGCAAATTGAGAAGATCAAAGGCAGCACATCCGATGAAGCAAATGGGAGAGAGAGAAAAAGAGTTACCACTTAGCATTTCTAACCCAACATAACCCTGACCTGAATATTCTGTGACCACAACACAACCTCTTAAGCCCATTCCTAACGAATGGAACTGGACGACCCATTCAGGACAGTCTCACAGGCTACGTCTGGACATAAATAGAAAAACATTGAACATTTGTATTTTTGAAAAATTTTTGAATTTGAAATAAAAAAAATTGCTGATAGTGTATTCTGTAATTTTTTACAAATACAAAAAATTTCAATGAAGTGTTTTCATACCTGTCTATACGTCGCCCAAGGTACCTTTCTTCAGTGTTATTTATTTAGTTTCTTTATGTCATAAGGTTTTCGTTTCTTGTATGAAACCATTTTATACAAATTTGGGTTTTGATATGCCATGTACGTATGCAAAAATTATGAAAGCGAGAACATTTTTATTAGTCGAGATATTCACAATGTATGTTTACAAAACTAACCATATCTTGTAAACAAAAGTGTAAAAATTATTAAAATAATCTAAATTTTGAATGAACTTCCCCCCTCCCCTAACTTGTTCATATAAATCACATTTATCAAGAGCAGAATTTATGTTTTCATTATAGGCGTAGTTTGGTTTCAAAATTTGATCTGTGCTCTCACCCTTCGAATACAGATTTTCATGAACACTTGTAGGTCGTTCCCATTGTTGCAGCCTTGTTGTCTTGGAAAGTCCCTGTCGCAATTAATGAAGAGGTACAATGCAGCACTATGCTTGCAACATTTTGACTGGCCTGCTTTGCATTGACCCATCACCAAGTTTCTTTTTACATCAATCTGAAGTTAAATAACGAAATGTGCTTAGTATTTACATTTATCATGCATGAATTCAATTTAGTAGATATTATAACACCCAAACTTTAAGATACAAAAAAAAAATCTTCATGAAGTGATTTTGGTTAGCGCTTAACATCTAGGTCTTTAGTGCTGGTGAGGGAGGACATTAGGTGAGTAAGGAGCAGCGCTGGGAATGAGGATATGGAGAAATGGGAGGTCCGAGAGAAAACTAGCCTATCAGTAGCATCATCCAGTATGATTCCAACATGCGAAATTCGGAGGACCAACCTCGCTGGGAATCGAACCGGAATCGCCTTGATAGGACGCGAGTGCTCTGACTGGTATCTCTGCTAGAGGTACCACTAACTTAAAATTTGCATGCTCCTTGCTACTTTTAGTTTGGTCTCAAGAGTATATTTTAAAATTTTAATAGCATCTCTAGAACACTTCGTAGTAACAATTTGCTTGGAAAACTTGATGAAATTGAACAGAGCACATTATTTGGTGAGAATTGCTTATTTTTATGCTAGACCTAATTATGTCACGCTAGGATAATGCGCACCGCATCTGCACAGGGGTGTACAAAATACTCACATGCCTACTAACTTGGCGTGAGAGTTTCATGTTAATTGAAATGTAACCTCGTGTAATTAATGTCATAGTAATTATATTTGTGCAGTTTGAAGTCGTCCTAAATGAGGTATTGGTGTACTCACAGTTCGACAGGAAATAGTGCTTTGTGACATTAAAAACTATGATAAACACCTGAATATTTATCTCAGATTATCAGACAGACTAGTTAGTTCAGCTGTGTGGTCATTACGGCATTGTTTGTAAAATCTGAGCTTTTCCTCTATACGCTGCTTGAATACAGGTGCTACGTGAGCGTGGCAGTGCTTCACGGCGAGCTGTACGCCATGGGAGGTTACGACCGTCCCAACAGGCAGAGAAGTGTTGAGAGATACAATCCACACACTAACCAGTGGACCTTCACTGCATCTATGACTGTACAGCGGTCTGATGCCAATGCCACTACACTCAACGGTAACAGAAAGCTATCTTATAGACCACTAATTACATCTACTTGGGGCAGACAAACTTAAGTCTTCATTCACAAATACGCGTTTGAATATATGAAGCAAAGTATGGTATGTACATCAGGATATGCATCTTCATCGACTTAGCACTTACGTGCATCAGAATAATTTTACATGTTAATAATTACAAACTATAATTTATATTTGTAACTAGACATTGGTAAATGGACAGAGGTGGACAGAGAGACATTTGCTCTCCTTCCCCAGAAAAATGAGGTGAACAGTGCAGGTATTTTACCTGTCTCAGAAGACAGCTAGCAAAAATCTAGTTCTTGACTCTGAAATCAAATGAGTTCCAAATGCTAAAAATTGAGGTATATTGGTGAATCACAAAATGTTTACATAACAAACAGTTTCCTAAGGATGTGTGAATTCACTGATGTGAATTCATGGTAGTTGTGCAGGGAATGGAATCTATTTCATAAATGTCTCCTTCCCTTACCTATTTCTTGAGCTTCTTCCAATGGAACTAGAGGTCAGCAATAATCAACAGACTCATAAATTTATGGACTGAAAGTTAAAGATGCAAGAATGTTTTCTACCAGAAGTAGATTAGATTGGCAGAAAATTAGAGCCATATTTCCATCCTAAATAAACTCACCTATCACTGGTGTGAAAAAAGTAGGAGTTTAGACCTTGACAAATGTGCTAAGTAGTAGCAGAAGAAAAAATGAAGTACTCCAGGAAAATGTAATTACCTGGACAAAGTATATCACACTTCTAAAACAAGATTATCTTCTAAGAAAAGTCTGTGCTGCGCAGACATAGAATCAAACCATGGGGCTGTAAAGCGTGTGGCTAATAGCTCTCTACTGGGTGGCACAGAGTGGCATTTTCCATGCTAAGCTACTGCACTATAGAAGTACAGTAAAATCTCTCTGGCACGACCCCTGATGGTTTTCGAAAATATTGTTGTAATACTGTAGAGTGGTGGTTATAACAAAAAGTTCAAATTTTTTTAACCATTTTGACCCTCACTTAACGACTCTGCATTCAATCTCACAATTTTTTGCATGAAGGTCATGTTCAGTTGCCTCTAGCACATGAAAACTTTATTAAACATAACTATATTTTAATAGCCAGAAGTATCCTGAAAAATATGGTACCCAAGAAAGATATATTAGATTACCCCTTGCCATTACTAAGGCTTAAACACAGCATGAACTTATCCATTGATTGCAAGTACACTATGTATAACTATAATCTTATGTTTTTATTTAAGATATAGCACACTGGTCTCGTAAGTCATAAATTCTCATAGTGGATTTTGCGATTAAAAAGATTGGCTGCTGTTACATAACACATGTGCATGCTACATGTGCTAGTATTTTGGTCCAGCCAGGCGAGAAATGAGGAGGAAGGCAAATTATGTGAGCGATCATGTCCGCTCGACTTTACTTCCGCCTGACAAACATGCATGTGGCCTACCAAATCAAAGCATTTATATTCGGTGGCGGATGATGTAACATTAGGCTACACCTGCGTTTAGGCCTATGGAAGTATACAGCAAATATTACAAAAATTTTAATATAAATTAAAAAAAAACCCAGACACATAAATTGTTCCCTTAAAAAATAAAAAATAATAATACTGTAGTTTTAAATTATTGTTGTTCCTGAAATGTGCCAATGGACCGTTATCTAAACAAAGTAGGTAGGTAAAACTTGAAAAAATTGAAATAATTGAACAAAACCATAACAAATCCACAAAATGAAGTATGAGTTTAAAAATAAAATTTTAATGTAATTTATTATTTGGGCTTATCTTTTAGAATTGTAACATTTGGACACATCCTATACATAAGTAAGTTTGTTTGAAGTTACTTATACAGGCAGACTTAGGTGTAAAATGTCCAACAGTGGTTGAATCACCAGTGTACACCAGTTGAGGCCAATCAATCGTCCAGTTGAGAGTTTTTTAAAATTTTTCCGTTACGAATGAAATCGGATGAATTTGCTCATGGTATTTAACATTATAAAGTAATATGACAGAGGTACAAGTACTACAGGTGATACTTGTAAACAGGTACACACACACAAAGGGACGACACATGTTCACACACACACAATAAATTACTCATTATTGAATCAACAACTTGAAAAGAGAATATTTATTACTACACTCAAATACACAACATATGCCCGCTCGCCATCTTGGCTTTCACTCTTCTTTTTTATCCCATGATTCATAGGGAAGACAGCTACCATTTACACGTAACAGAGGCTACAGTAATAAACATGAACTTAATGTACATACCGCCCACCAAAAAATGTACCCTTTTTTCCAACACAAACATCTACAAACGAGAAACAGTCAGAAAAAAATACAAACATTAACACATACAGATGCACATACTTAATTTATTAGCAATGGACATATCTTAGAAACTGGCCTAACAAGTTCTCCATTTGGAGTTTTAAGGGTCACAACTCTGACAACTCCATCTTCACCACGGTGGGTTTTCACGACACAGGTGACTTTCCATTTCAATGGAGGCAAGTTTGATTCCTTCACTAGAACAAGTGTGTTTTCTACAACATTGGGAGTAACAGCATTCCATTTGGTTCTTTGTTGGAGTGTATGGAGATATTCAGTGCTCCAGCACTTTCACTCAAACTGCTTCAGTTTACTGACCAACTGCCACCGATCGAGGCGGTTCTCCACTAGGTGCATAAGATCTTCTTTTGGTAAACCAGTGAGAGGAGCACCGATCAGAAAATGTCTTGGAGCGAGTACATCAAATATAGAGGGATCAGTAGACAAAGGACACAATGGTCTGAAGCTCAAAAGTGCTGAGATTTCACTGAATAGTGTAGTCAACTCCTCAAAGGTAAGTATTTGTTCACCGATAACTCTTTTTAAATGTAACTTGGCCAACTTGACCGCTGCCTCCCACAAACCTCCGAACTGTGGTCCTGCTGGTGGATTTAAGTGCCACATTATGTTGAGCTCAGCCAACTGGGCATGCAACGTCAGTCAAGCAGGTTCAGAAAACAGGGTTTGATGCCAGAAGAGACATGGTACCATACACTCGGTGGTATGGTGGTCTGGATTTCGCAACCCTGTTGGCCACAAAAGTTTTGAATTTGAGAGGAGATGACTTTATCCATGAAAGCATAGTTGTCGAATCACCCCACACATGTATAGTAAAGTTGAGTGAGTTGTTTTGAAACAGGGTATTTAGATATTGCCATAGTCTTGTTAGAAGCAGAGCACCAGATAACTCGAGCCTGGGTATAGACAATGTCTTAAGTGGTGCAACCTTTGACTTAGCCATTACCAACTGGGTAGAAATAACTCCACTATAATTAATAAGACAGACATAAATCACACCAGCATGTGCTCTTTCAGAGGCATCACAAAACCTGTGAAACTGATTATTGTATGCATCAAGGTAGTTGATGTGTCGAGGAATTCTCACACATGCTAGGGAAGAAAGAGATGATCTAAAATTTTGCCATTGGTGAGCAACTTCTTCAGCGACTGGCTGATCCCACTCTAATCCTAGTGTCCATAGTGTCTGGAGTAAGATCTTAACCCACACTGTCATAGGTGCCACCCATACACATGGATCAAACAGCCTGGCGATCGTGGAGAGAATACCTCGTTTTGTGATAGCTAACTCTGGAACGTTTATATGGTACGCAAATTCATCGGTTGCTGGACTCCAATAAATACAGAGAACTTTAATAGCCGGACTTGTCTCTTCACCAAAACACCTAAGAATTTCATGATGATCTATAGGAACATCTGCCAAGACCTTTGGATAGTTGCATGACCATTCGCAACTAAAATCCCCCTTGAGCTAGCAAAGAGACAAGTTCACCCCTCAACTTAATTGCATCATCAATAGAGTTGGTTCCAGTTACTATGTCATGAACAAACACATCTCGTAGTAGTACCTGTGATGCACGAGGGAAGTGATGAGCTTCATCCATTGCCAACTGCAGTAAGGTCCTTAGAGCTTGGTACGGAGACGACACTAACCCATACGTGACTGTGTTTAGTTGATAAACATGTACCTGTTCTTCTGGAGTTGGACGCCACAGGATGCATTGATACGGCAAATCCTCTGGATGGATTTCAATCAGCCTGTACATTTTACAAATGTCTGCAGTGAATACGATGGGCATTGTTCTAAAATTCAAGATGATATCCCCAATATCCTTCTGAAGTTTTGGTCCATTAAGCAGCAACTCATGTAATGAAATAACGGTAGACGCTGTAGTTGAAGTATCGAAGACAACCCAAACTTTGGTAGGTTAGCTAGTGTCTTTATGTACAGCATGATGGGGTATCACATAGGCTACGTACAGTTCACTACTCGACTGGACTGCAGCATGCACGTCTGATCATAAGCTTCTGGAACACTCAACACATGTGACATGTGGCCTAAATCTTCATACTCTTTTAGAAACATCCTGTATTCATCTGCCAGCTTTGGTAGCTTCTATAACTTATTTTCAAGGTTCTTAAACATTGACCATGCAACTTGAACTGAATAACCAACATTCTGCACCTCTTGCGTAAAGGGCAGGCAAAGCATGTACCTATCTTCCATCTGTATTACGTGTGTGAGCTGACTGGAAGTGATCTCATTTTTTATCCTCAGCAGAGATTACATGGGTTGGTGAATTTCCCAAAACTTATGTAACCGTGTATCTAGAGGAACATTCCTAATCAAACATGATACGGATAGGTTATTTACAAGTGATTCACATTGTTTTTTGCCGGTTACAACCCAACCAAATAAAGAATGAAAAGCATTAGGCTCACCTGATACTGTCAGACCTGTCATCACCTCACCTACAATGTCTGCCGATAAGAGCATGTCAGTGGGTCCAGGCCTATCAGAAGTTGGATCTGCCAACTTTAAGTCTTTAATGTGACTCACTGAGCTATATGGAATTCTTGAGTGTGGCATGGGGTGAGTTATATCCCGTAGCACAATGGCCTTAGTTTCAAATTGAGTGCCTTGTCTACTGACAGGTGTAATGACACAGTGTACAGTTCCTCTGGCTCCTCATACAGGAGTTTGGCCGACACCAGCAATGGGTACACCCTCACGACAACGTTTTAACCCCAAGCGTTGCACACAGTTTTCAGTGACAAATTATGTCTGCGGTGCACCATCTAACAATGCTCTTGCAACCTGGAACTGTCCCATGCTATCTCTTGCCTGAAGCAATGCAGTAGCTAACACGATGGTAGTTTGTTGATGATGATTGTCATTTGACAAATGTAATGAATTCAACTCACTAGCAGATCAGCCCTGTGATGACTCTTTATTTGATGAAGATTCAGTGTCTTGAGGTTGATCTGGATGATTCTCGTGGTTAATGTGCAAGAGTGAATGATGTTTCTTATGACATTGTAGGCATGAACATTTTGACATGCATTTCACTGCACTGTGATAAGGTTTTAAACAATTAAAGCACAGGGATTGAACCTTGACAATGTCAACTCTGTCTTCAACACATTTTAACAAAAACTGTTCATACTTGTGCAACAAATGATTCTCCTAGCATAATACACAACATATGGCTTGTTCTAATGCTACAAGTGTAGTATTGCTACGGCTACTTGCATGTCTAGAATTAGACTTCACACTTGAAGTCAAAGGTTTACTGTAGTTTATACTTACAGTACTAGTAGACACACCCTGATTGCTAACCAACTGGACATTCTCACAAGCTACAGCACGGTGCTCCAGGAATACCAACAGAGCTTCACAAGTTGGCAGGTCCTCTTCAATTGTCATTTCAAAATCTTGGCGTAGCGAAGGGTCTAGTTTTTCCAACAGTATGTTCAGCAAGAGGAAACTCCACTCAGCAACCGGGAAATTGTCTCAAGGCATTTACATTTTCCCTGACGACACTAACAAAACGTGACAGTGAGTTTGTTGACTTTGATGTCTTTGGCAGCAGGTGTAATATTTTTTGCACATGAATAGTTGCGTTAACGCGTCTGTTCCTGTATCTTTTCTTGAGTAGGACCTAAAGTACATCATAATTTTTATTGGTAATTGGGAGATTACTTACCAACTCTTTGGGCTCATCTGCCAAGCAACCTAACAGATAGTGCAACTTTTGCATGTTGCTTAATGAAGTGTCTTGATGCACTATGGACCTAAAAAGTTCAGAAAATGACAACCATTCAGCTCTACTGCCTGAAAACACTGGCAGTGGAAGTGGCGGCAACACTGAGCGTGGAATAGCTGGACGAGACGCCAAGTCAGTATGTCGTACTGTATACCAATTATGTATGATACGAAGATGCTGGAAAATGTTCTTCACATGCTGTAAAAGCATCCTTCAGCTCTTGAACAAACCTTTTCTCAGCCTTTGGCGGGATCGTGCACAAAGCAAAGAAATTTGCGCGAGACTCATCTTGCTTTTCAGACACTTCCTGAAATGCAAAAACAAACTCTTCTAATTTTTCCGAGTTGTTTGTGGCTTTGTCCTGACTTCATTTACCTTTTCTATCACATAATCAGATATTATGAGCTGTAGGTCGATCGTTGCTGCTGCCATTGTACAGAAGGCAGACTCAACCAAGTGGTTGTTAAGAATATACGTTTCCGAGTGAAGTAAATAACTAAATGCCGGCTCTTGATTCTTAGATCGGCCCGGAGGACCAAAATGATCACACTCACACAATAAATTACTCGTTATTGAATCAACAACTACACTACAAGTATACAAGATATGCCCGCCATCTCTTGGCTGTCACTCGTCTTTTTTATCCCATGATTCATAGCAAAGACAGCTACCACTTACCTGTAACAGAGGCTTAACTACAGTTATACAATAAACGTGAACATAATGAATAATGTGTGTCGTCCCTTCGTGTGTGTGTACCTTATCACCTGTAAGTATTTGTACCTCTGTCTGTTATATTACGTTGTTAGCCTAGCGGCCTACTTCTTCACATTCTTAGTTTACAGTATACTACTACTGTGATAAAAAACAACCTGAACACTTTGGTAGTATATGTAATAGTAAACATAGTTACTAATTGTAATTTATAAATTAAATAAAACATTTGTTTTATGGTAAGTACATATTTTAAAACGCAAACAGTTTTCTGTTCAAAATTTGGTAAATTTGTTTACTTTGACCTCGCATCATAATTTTTCAATTTATTTCAGATGTTTATTTGTAAGATTGTTTTAGAAAACTCGCTTAGTGATGTTCTGGTGCACATCCACCAAATCCACTGATATTTCAGGTTGGTTGAACCAGAAGATTCATCAATTGAACTGGTTGAGAGCAAAACAGTATTTTACGAATGTCTGGTGTACACAGGTGGATTGCATAGGTGAATTTTCGTTAATGTGGTATTCTACCACATGCAATTGCTTTATAGTCTGTTGGCCAGCTACGTATGTGCACACATTGGGGTTAGTGACATACCAGATGCGTGACTGCCTTAGGACAGTCAAAGAGAGAGAGAGAATGTGTGAATGTTTGTGAGTGTGTATGTACTGTATCTACAAACAAGGGAAAGCTCACGTGAATAGAAAACATTCCAATGCTGGAAGGCTTAAAGTGTGCGGGTTCAATGCTATTGGCTGATGTTGACAGCCGACAAGGGGAGGTATCCATTTTTAGACATGTGCTAATACAGTACTCTTAAAAAATAACATTTAAAAGTGACAAAAAAGTTACAGCCAATCTATTTCCAACTGATTTTCCTTCTTTTTTTTTATTCTTTTTCAACACAAGTTTTTCACAGTTCTTTGGGATTTGTTTGTTATAAAGAGGTGGCCTTAATAAGTGAGGTAGTTTTGTTGAATAGGCTTAATTTAAGGAATTTTAATTGTACCCGCTTCTCACGCAGGCACTGTTAAAACAGGCTGTAAATCCTGGCCGAGCAAGGTTCTAACCAAGGCACAATTCCACTCAACACACCCACCCTAGAGAACGCACAACACTTTAACGAAAACAACAACACAGGTAAGCCAAATAGCTACAAAGAAATCTAATCCAGATTCTTCTCAAAATAGCGTGTATTAATACTCCACAGCAGGTACAAGAGAACAGCTACAATAAATACCCAAACTGTAATCAAAATGGGCACAACCCAATTTCTCAAAATCATTAAGCTGTAAATAGAAATAAACGGTTGAATTAATCACAAAGTACGTTACAATGGTAATGGGTGACTCACTCGGCCGCGACGAAAGAACCCTGACATATAGCAAAGCAATTAACAAACTAAGCAATGTGAACCAAGCAAACGCAGAAACCATAAACAGATAACATAAGTATGAAACAATAAACTTACCAAAGAAACGTCCAGGGAGTGTTGCCGCGTTCACGAGCCAACACAACTGCCCACAAGCGGGCCCGGGAGAAGACTGACTGGCAGACAAACTCCTGCAAACCCGGCCAATGCGGAAGGGGAAAAAGGAGAAGGGGGAAAGGAGGGCGAACACGAGCAAAGCCAACAACTACCAAGCGTAGACGAAGTCTTCCAGACGGGGCAGTCAAACAGTCATATTGACGAGGCACTCAAGTTTATGTCCAGGCAACGTCACAGAAAACCCATAATATATATATATATATATATATATATATAGAGAGAGAGAGAGAGAGAGAGAGAGTGTAAAACACTGCAATTCTTCTTCACATGTACCAGTCTTTGGGAGTTACCAACTCCGAGTACAAAATTATATAAAAAGGGAGGCAGTGAATGATATTGTTGACGACGGCAGATAAATAGGAATATTAAGGGTTCAACGTAACTTCCTATTCATAACAGAAATACCTGCCAGTCTGTCTCCATCTTCTGTGATTCCACTGCTGGGCGTACCACTATCAGTGTGTTCTGGCCTTACTGGAAGCCACTCAAATAACGTTAAAAGCTAAACAACTGGTGGTAGAGCACATGTTGCGAGAGGAAAAAGGAAAAGAAAAATTGCTGATAGAGGGAGAATGGGATTTCTTCAGGGACTGCAAGTATTACTTATAACTACGAACACTTAATTAAAATAAACTGATAAAATATGTTGTAACAGGGAAAAAGTCACAGTTGTATAGGAATTAATAAATAAGTAATGAAACGAGCAAGTCGAGGCTCAAATTATATCTGTAGACTATTACAGCCAAAAATATATTATTCTTGTCTGATTCGCGGTCTTATACCTGTGCACTTTACAAAATTTATGAATACATGGGCCTCAATGAACTTTAATTGATACAATAACAATAAAAACTTTGACTTCATACTAAAAACACGTGAGACAGGATCTGCCGCCAATGATAAATACAAAACAAAACTTTACTGATATGACTTGATTAACAAGTGCAAAAACATAATACGGCTTAATTCATTATTCTTGGGCTAGATTGAAATCAATTAACTCTAGCTAACCGCACATTTTAAAAGTGTTAAGTTTCTAATTGCTTAACTTATGACATCGTTAGCATCATAGTGAGTGAACTTTAATATTGGACCATCTACCACCTAAAGCCACACAAAAAGTTAATATTGGACCATCTACCACCTAAAGCCACACAAAAAGTTAATTACTTACCCTTACATGCTGAAGGCTCCTAGGGCTCCTGGCCCTTTTCACCACTCTATACCTGAGTGAGATTTGAGCATGAGAGAGGTTAGATTCAAGAGAAGATGATACGCTCAATTGCAACTCCTTTTTATCATTTCTGTCCAGTCAACACCATCTGTATGTCCGAGCCATTTCACAATTGGGTTCCAAAACCGTTATCCTTCCACGAAAAACTCATGCAACTCAATACTGTTGTGTTATGGTCAAAGAAACAAAAGATCTGCGAAGCGCTGAGGTATCAACCTACATGATTCCAGGTCTACCCCTGTACGTGACCACAAGCCTACCCTCCGCACCCATCTGTTGCTCAGGCATCCTACAGAGAAGCTAACAAGAGAGAGAGGAAGGGGGGAACGAGTTACACTAGCATTTCTCTGCTTAGCTATACAGCAAATGATTTCATCCTTATTGTGTTGACCAGTGACCTGCTCATAAACGGTTCATGATAGCTAACCTACATGTGGCCAGAAATTCAACTGAGACACAGCAGGGACCACAGAGAGTCCCGACTCCCAATGTTCCGACTTAACTACGAGAAGCTAATTGTACTGTGGCCATGGCCCGGCAGCAAAGTGCCGGAAAATAAATTATGGCTGAATGGACTACTCTGCGATGGTGAGGGACATGTGAGGGAGGACGAGTAACCGGTCATCGTTAGAAGCCCAGTAGCAGGTTTCCACACATTTCTAGCCTTCATTTCTGTCACTTCCCATGTCTAATTATCAATCAGTGCCAGACTCTGGGTCTGCATTACAATTTTCCTGCTTTTATACTAGTTGCCCTACACTCGACACAGTTCTAGCAGGGCAAACTCCCACACCACAGCATTGTAGTAATTCAACCTGAACACATACCCACCAAATCTGACACTTTAAAGAATTTTTTTATTTTTGACTATCCGAGGTGAAGTAAAGTTTGAGAACACTACTAAGACAGAATAACCAATCAATCCTCTTTGGCTCACCCTGGTCCTTCTCTTGATAGTTGAGCAATTGTGGTGAAATGTATATTGTGGGATTGTCTATATTATTTTGCTGTATCTGTTTCAAGATTCAGTGACTAGTTGAAGGTGCTTGCTCGTGATAAATGTGTATTCCCTGACTAAGCATTTCCTTTCAGGCTTGATTTACATTACGGGTGGCTTCACTGGTTTGGAATGCCTCAACTCAGCGGAAGTGTATGACCCACGGACGAGGCAGTGGCGACCGATTGCCAACATGACGTCTCGCAGGAGTGGCGTGTCCTGCATCGCCTACCATGGTCGTGTCTACGTTGTTGGTAAGTACATAGCTACATACCTTGTGTAAACTTGTAGTTACTCACTCTGCTCATCATATTCTTCTACAAGTTTTGGACAGGCTTCACATTTGTAGTGTAGTACTGTGTAGTTAGAACAGAGTAGTGCAGAGTAGTGTAAGGTTAAGCTCTTTAGGTTGCAGCGGTTGGCAAGGAGAGTTATAATGATGGCGGACGAGCAAGAAACATAACATTGGCGACGCAGTGGTTTTTAGTTCAATCAAGGAAGGAATTCGGGGTCGCGATGGCATCGTACGGTCGGATGGACGAGTTTGATGAACATTCGGAGGATATTGTTTCGTATTTGATGCGTTTACAGCTTTACTTTGATGCAAATTCCATGCCGGAGAACAAACAGGTTGCGGTGTTGTTGTCTGTCATTGGCAAGCGTACATTTGGGGTGGTGCGGGATTTAGTGGCGCCAGCACAGCCTGGCAGCAAAACTTTTGTGGAGTTAGAGGCAGTTCTGAAAGGCCATTTAAACCCAAAGACTCTAGTGATAGCGGAACGGCTAAAATTTCACGGGCGGGGACAGAAAGAGAATGAGTCTATAGCCGAATTTTTAGTCGCCATCAAGCATTTGGCGGCAACCTGTAATTTCGGGGCGTTTCTGACAGAAGCTTTGCGAGATCGTCTCGCCAGTGGCTTGAGGAGCATACGTATCCAGCAGAAGCTCATTGAGGCGGAGTATACGTTGGAAGAGGCGTATGCTTTGGCGTCGACGATGGAACAAGCCGAGAAACAACAGAAGCTATTCCAGGTATCGCAGCAAGCCACCACGACCGAAGAGGAAGTGTGTAAAGTGAGGGTGTGGAATAAGTCTGCACCGAAGTCGGCACCGATGAGCAGTTCGTCACGAAGCCAAGGAAACCAACGAGACTGTTTTCGGTGTGGTAGTATGGCACACTTGGCAGCAACATGCCCATATTCTCAGTATAAGTGTAACAAGTGCACTAAGGTAGGACATTTAGCCAGGAAATGTCGTTCGCAGAAGCAGGCGCCAGTGTATGGTGTAGTGGAACAGCAGGTAGAGGGCGGTAGTAGGGATGATAAGGGGATCAGTGTGCATGACTTGTTTACAGTGCAGG